>KK118207.1:3066-34364 GCA_000611955.2 Stegodyphus mimosarum | reverse complement strand
TATATATATATATTTACAGGAAATTTAGTTCAGTCTTTAATATTATGCATATAAATAACATACATATTACTCTTCCTCTCTTTCTGCATGTATATATACATATATTATGATATACTGAACTAAAATTCGCCTATTTCGAGATCTCTGAAGCCTTAAGGGGGTCTGTACACTTTAAAACTCTTAAGATCTTCGAAGTTACTGTTGCAAGAATGGTGATAATTTATTTATTTTGAAAGCAATTACTTCCAACGTTTTACAGCTGACTACATAATATGGTTCTTTTGGGAACCAGTAACCAGAACGTTTGTGCTGCCACAAATAATTTTACAATTTAATCTGCTTTGTGACAAAAATTTTTATGCTTTGACGTCATGTTTCCAACTTTCGTGCACAGTTTTAAACATTCTGTTGCATAATTTAATTCCATATTTTATATATAGCTTTTATAACATTTGAAAGCTATTGTGAACCAAAAATACTAAGAATTTCATGTTAAATTGTTATTTTATTTTGAGTTGAGTTTATGAAATTTATTTTATTAAAAAAATCTGTAATGTTTTCATGAATAAAACTTTTCAATATTAAAATATTCATCAGATTTTGGGTTCAGCTGGTGCCCATATATAGAATTCCATCAAATTTCAAGTATGTACTATTAGACGAGAAGCTTTTTGGAGCTTTCGATACTTAAAGGGCTTAAAAGATGCGATCATTCCTAATGGAATGCAAAAAAAAGTAGCAAAATTCGAAAACGAAGGTTGACGCAAAGGTAGGGAAGGGCATATAGTCAAAACGAGAAGATGATAAGTCGTCAAACCAGTTGGAGAGGACTAGTATCTGCTACATCGCCGAAGTGATAAATCATGCAAGTGCCCAGCTCAGGAAATTATTTCCGAAACGTTGTTATCCCTATAAATATTCGTTTATTCAGGAGGTCCTTAACAGAACAAGTATAATAACATACACTCATTGGCATTAACCACTGACATTAAGGGAGCACTTGACTCACTTTGCTGGCCAGACGTGATATATTTGCTGCACACTATGGCTGTCCCACACTTATTGCCATACTTCACTCATACCTCAAGATCGAAGCTTACAAGTAGCATCAAACAGTAGCATTTCTGTCAAAAATGTCTCTAGAGCGTGCCCAAGACCAACCTTGTGGAATATGGTGACAAACTCGGCATTTCGTCAAGTAGGAGGCATAGAATATATTCAAATGGTACCCTAAGAGGACGAATTTGTTGCTAGTTGTGGCAGGGAGGAGCACCCTCGAAATGTGAGCTCAGTACTGTCTCGATCTATTCTCACAATAGACAAAGCATATAACCTTTATATTTTGGCCCCGAAAACTAAAGCTTTATTCATAGGACGCAGCAGACAGATTAGACGCAACCCAAGTGTTAAACTCTGTGAGATACTGGTAAAATGTTTCTTTCAATTGAAATATCTCGGGCTAATACTCGACAACAGACTTTCCTGGATGCCACATGTCAGGAAACTTAAAGACTCGAATTAGCATTCTAAGCAGCAACATGAGACACATGACTTCACTTAAATGGGGTATCTACTCTAAGCTCTTAAAAATTTGACATATAACCATTACAGAAAGTGTAATTACATACGGAGCGGCAATCTGAGGGGGTGAACTTAGATCTCAGATGAGAAGAACCCTGCTCTTAGTTCAAAGAAAACAGCTACTTCAAATATGCAAGGCCTACTCCACCACGTCAACACCATCCCTACAACAACGAGCAAGAAACTTCTCCCCTAGATAAGATAGTTGAAAGGTAGGAAATTGTCGCAAGGCTGACCAGCTTGTGTCAAACGTCAAAATTCTGGGGTCATAGTTATCACCACTTGGATTATGAGGACCAAAACAGTTGCAGTAACTTCCATACAGCTGCCTTTAATCTCTTTGACGGCATCAACATAAACGTCGAACCAATTCAAAGCAAAAACAATAAACTTTTTTACAGATGGCTCGAAAATGGAGAACGGCAGACGGCAGACTTTCTGTAGACTGGAAAATGGTACTCTAACATTTGAGTCGAAGAGTAAACTAGGATTGAACAACTCGGTATACCAAGCAGAGCTTCTAGTTATCAGGGTTGCAATTAGTTATACTAACACACGACAGCAGCAGAAATTCTCCATACGCTGAATCGCTGAGTCTGGTGACTATCGCAGGACAAAACAGCAGGAGTTCCTTAGTATACCGAATTCAAAAAAAGAGCTTTTGGCAATGCCTGTCTCACAAAGACGCATTCTAAATTGGGTTCTTGCTCATACAAGGATTCAAGGCAATGAAGCCGCTGACCTTCTGGCCAAGCAAGCAGCTAATGGTACGGAATTACTAAAACGGCGAGCCTTCCTTGGTCTCACGTTAAAAAAACAAATTTGATAAGCTTGCTACAAAATTGGCAAAGCAGATGGTCAGAGGCAGCGATAAGACGAAGCACATTTTTATTGCCAAAAGTTAACGTGGAAATCAAGATCCACCATGCTATCCAAACGCAATTCTTGACAGTTCATTGACAATTCCCAGAATACCCCAGCAAATTCAGACTTAGGGATACTCCATTCTGCGAGGGCGGAGAGGAAGGTGACACGGATCATTCTTACTTTCATTGTGTTGATACAAACATCTGGCACTTAAAGAAACCAGCGGACTGTACCTGGGCAACTTGGACGTCCAACACATTCAAAAATACACTGGTGTGCAAAAATTAAGGACGGAGTCGAAAAATTAGCATATCAGCTGAACGAAGAGGCAGAGCGGACAGAAAGACCAATCAGGAGATTAGGTAAGGTGATGTAAGGTAGCACATGCGCAGATATGCAGGTAGACGTAATGGGGGAGTGTCTGAGTAGTATAAAGCATGTTGTCGGTGTAAGATCAGTATTTCTGGCAAAGAGATTGCACGCCGTATAGCAGTTAAAATCACACCGAGTTGCTGCCTCAGCGAGAAATGGCGAATAATCAATCTGTTAGACGACATCTGGATGCTTTTACCCGAGGTCGAATTATTGGGAAGTTGGAGGAAGGCCACAGTATGACACGTGTGGCTGCAGAGTTCGGAATTGCTCACAGCATCGTTTCACGACTTTGGAGACAATTTCAAACTACAGTAACAGCTATCCGGGGGTTTAGTAGTGGTCGTCCACGAGGAACCACACCAGCAGATGACCAGTATATTGCCTTACAAGCCAGAAGAAACAGGCGGCAGACAGCGGGAGAAATCGCTAGACACACGACACAGGCGACTGGACGACCGATATCGCGTTTTACCGTGGCCAGAAGACTGCACGGTGGTGGTCTGTTTGCACGACGCCCTGTACGGTGTGTACCTCTAACGCCTGCCCATCGGAGAAGGCGTTCTCTGTGGTACCGGGAACACCGGAATTGGAGAGACAATGAATAGGGACGAGTACTCTTTACAGATGAGAGCAGATGTAGTCTGAGTTGCAATTCTAGACACATACACATCTGGACAGAACGGAGAACTCGCAATAACCCCTTCAACCTCATCAAAAGGGACTGTTTTGGAGGTCGCGGAGTTCTCGTTCGAGCAGACATAATGCTTGGTAGCCGGACCGACCTTCATATCTCCCAAGGAGGTTCGTCACCTGGGACTGCTATTGTAACGAGGTTCTTCTTCCTTACATGCGTCTTTTCACAAGGGCTATGGGTCCTCAGTTCCTCTTCATGGACGATAACGCTCCACCTCATCGCACAGTTACTGTCGAAGAGCTGTTGGAGAGTGAAGATATTGAACACATGGATTGGTCGGCAAGGTCTCTGGATCTAAATCCCGTCAAGCATGTACGGAACTTTCTAGGGAGACCGGTGGCAGCACGTAACTTATCGCCAGTAACGATTCCGAAACTGCGATTGGTGCTACAAGAGGAACGAGCAGCAGTGTCTCAACAGCTCATTAACAACCCCATATCCAGCATGCACAAATAATGTGAAATCTGCCTAGCAGTTAGGGGAGATCATATCCCTATTAAAGACCGGATGTTTCTTGCTGGACACCCATCACAGGGATGTTTCGGCCTTCACTCGCATTGCGCTCCGTGCTACTTTTTCAATAAGGCTTCTTTTTATCCCTCTGATATCTCTTTTAGTAAGTGTTGCTTACATTACTCATGTCCTTACGTATTCTGGATCTTACGGTATTAAATGTGTTGATTTGGAAAGCATTTGTACAAAGTTATATTGAAAAAACCGTCTCGTCCTTAATTTTTGCACACCAGTGTAGAGTAGCCTTTAGTAAAATAGAGAAAATCTCAAGACACTGCGTGCAGAAACCACCGGGAATATTATTCTGTTTCAAATGATCAGAATTTAAAGCAGATAATCGGATAACACTTAAGAGTCTGCAGTTATCAAGCTGAATAATCCCCGAACTACTTGTAAGTTTATCGCACAATCATAAAATAGTAAGGCTTGTTTTCCTTCAACAAGAAGTATAAATCTGAGCAATTGTTTCAAGGACTCAGAAAGATTATTAGTATGATCTTTGATTATTAATATGAATGTTATTAATAAAAACGAAAATTAATATGAACCGCATTTAATTTTGAACAAGAAAGATTTTGTAAAATATAGAAGCTGCTATTAGTACATAATATTCAACCTCGTAACTTCGGAAATTTCCCCGCTGTGATAGTATATAATTCCGTTTTGTTCACTTCCTTGGTCTGAAGCGATTTTAGCGGTGCACTCACTCACTCAGAAGGTCCTTCTTTCCGGTTGCTCGTCAGGCCTTCTTATTATAGTTCCTTGCTGACGATGAGGTTGATACTAAATGTCACTGAAAAATTCTATTAACGGACGAAGCGCATTTTGATTTGGATTACGCATTTACCACACTCAATTTTTGCAGGTGAGTTGCAGATCATTTTCAATCTTACCTTTAAGCTCCATTACGTTCATTTAAAATAACAATATGGTGCGAATTTCTACAACAGGTCCTGGCTCCGCTAGTGGCCGAATAATTTAGACTGCTGAATATACTGAGAGTTTGACTAGGATTCATTCCCAGGCGAAAGAGCAGGTTTTCGTATGTGCAACGTGAATATTAACGAGTTTGCCTCAGAATGTCCTCTTGTTCTTTGCCATATGCAAATAGTCAAAACACAGATCCCGTGATATGCTCCGTCTTCTTTCAAGAATATGCAGAGTTTTTGCAGAATTCCAACCTACCCCTGCAACAACATCAGTGCCTTTATCCAGAATGCATCTGTAAAGTCTTTATCCAGAATGGGGTTGCGTTACACATAAATAGCTTCTTTTAAAAGCTGCTGAAAAGCGATTTTTCACGCGAAACATTCGCCAATCAGTACTTGCCTAATTTTAGTTTTACTTGATCTTTAGGTCTGAACTAGTGCGAGATTTAACTCTGGCTATAGGAAAAGATTGGACAAATGGAATCTTTGCCATATCTAAAAGAAAGCATATCCCGATACACATGCATGCTTTCAAGACCTAAAGTAGGCATGAATATTAGACATGCTATTTTAAGGTTTTAAATGGTAGATGACTGAAGTGTCAGCCATACTGAACGTGTTGTTTTGTCCTCATTACATGAATTAACACTGTAGTTTCATGTCAGATTTTGAATAAATATGCAGTGCATCCCCTAGTTTCACCTTTCGATGTTGATATTACTTTTGCACTTAATTTCTTTTCCTCCCTTCGTTAAGACGCTAATAAAATTTCATAAAATTCTGACGAATACTTTCGGTTGTAGATATCTTGGAACATGTGAACGTTAGTTATACAGGCTCTCTGTATACATATACCATATAAAATGTAATAATAAATGCATGGAAAAAAAGGAGCAGCGTCGATGCATAGCTATATAAGATAAAGAAACTTGCAGTGAGGCGGTTTTAATTCCATTTTTACTTTTTAGTTGACGTTCGTGGCCACACTGTCACTTGGATACGTATGAAAAATAAAGAATACGTTAAAGATTAAATTAGCAACGTAAATTTCCCTTCTCAGTTCTAAAAATAGTAACCTCTCTCTGCATTGCGTTATTTCTAGATTAATCCAAGTCATATGACTCTTACGTAATTCTGATGATGTAAATGAAACTAAAACTCAAGCAACCAATGGTAATTTTACAGAAGTATTAAATATCCAATCAAAATACATTGTAAACCAAAACTAACTCAGTCTGAATGGGGATTTTACCCTGAACGTATTGCACTTGCTTGCTGGATTGCTGTCTGCTTCTTTCTTTTTGCTGCAAAGTTATCAAAAATGTAAACCTCTTGAAATAGGCATAAATAATGTGCCAAGTTGTTTGTGGATGCAATATGTTTACTGAAAATAAAATGAAGATTTAATCTGCCTCGGCTGTCAAATTTCTTATTCAGTCTGGATCGGCATCTCAGCATTCTACGGCATCAAGCATTCTATTATCACAATTAGTCGACGAGAATTGTACCAGTGCCATGGCCATCACTTTTTTCTGCATATCTAATGAAGCGAATTTTGATGCAAGTCTGTGCCATTCTTATTTTTTATACCCGCGTTCACAATCGCTTTCTCCTCTCTGCCAGTGTCTACGAAAAGAAAAAAAAATACTGAGATGATTTATGGTGTGCTTAATAAGAGCATATTTCTTTCAGCTACAAAATAATTGACTGTTCCGTTCATCAGTCAATGTTTTGAACGACCATAGGCGAGGTACTTCTGTTCTGCATCGAAAATTAACAGAGGTCATCAAGTGCCATTTACTTCGCGCATGTTGAAATGCGGGAAATCCTTTTAATATATTTTAAAAATCTTGCTCATCATTGACTTCTAAATTTCATTTTATTATTTCAATCAGTCGACGTGGATCAATCTCTGCTGCTAACTCCAGTGGATGTATACAGCGTCTTTTCAAGTGATGTGTTGTGCGAAAGTTTACTCCAGTGAACTCTCAACAATTTCCAGTGACGGGACTGTGAAATAAAAATTAGGAATTTAATTTAATGCCGTATGTTGAATATCATCGATAGCTGTTGTTCGGGTGCTGTGATCTGCGTTTCTTTTTTTTTTATTTTCTGTTTCAAGACCGTTGTGTGACGACATCTCTATACTTCTAACACTGTGCTGTCCTTTTCTCGAAAATTCAGTGTGTGCTTAAAAAAATATCTTCAAGTGTCCCAGTCTTCATATATGGTGTTTTTTCAAATGTGAAAACATTTTAGTGAAATGGAAATGATTTTTCTTGCAAGATATATGCATCGTCTGATTTCTAAGTCTGTGATATGGATTTTTTTAAGTGCAACTAAAAATATGATATTGAAATTACTAATCATTATTATTATATTGAAAATCTGTATACGTATTGATGTTTCTGCTTGTATTGGATTAATAGTATTGTTTTATGAAAAATGGTATTAAAAATTCGAATTCTAGTAATTTAGTGAAGTAAAGAAGATTTTTAATTATTTCTCGATAAAGTTGTTAAGATAAATAATTATATTTTGAAATTTGTGTTGAAAATTTTGAGTAAGAATTTTATAATTATTCTGAAAATGAAGTGGATATACAAAATAAGTGAAAATAGTACAGATAAGTAATATGAAATTATGGTAAATGCATTTTAAAATTTATAGGTGACTGTTAAGTGTAGAGTATGTTGAGGGAATACTGGGTTCGAAACAGAGGCTTGTTATTACCTCTGTACAGTTGTTCCTTTTCCCCTTTTCATGTAAGATCATGTTGAAGGCTCTCATTTAATGGCTGAGTGTAATTTTTATTATTATTATACTTTTTTATTAAGGAACAGAGGGCTTTTCAAGTAACTAGCCTAGTCACCTTCAGCCACCAATGCAGAACACGCTGGTTAGCTCAAGAGGTTAGCTCTAATGATGGATATGTTTGTTTAGAAGTTTTGCGAGGCCTTTCAGTTTGTTAAATTCAGAAATTGCAAATGAAAGACAATACTGGCGAAACCATAATTTTAGTAATACTATTATAAAATTTATGATGTTAACATATAATAATGAAAATTAGTTATGTTCTGAAAATTTGAAATTTATTGTGATTACTCAAAATAAGTAATATGAGTGCAAATTGTTTTCTACTGTGATGTTGTCTTTAAAGCTTTGCAAAGCCTTTCCTGAAGAAATCTAATTAAGTGGACTGCAAATTATAAAAAAAGTTTGGACTGAAAATTTTTAAAGGACACTAAAATATGATCAAACATATTATATAAGTTAATATTTTGCAATTATGTAAGTAATTATTTTGGTCAAAATTTCAAAATTTGTATTTTTTCAAATTATTTCTCTTCATTTGCTTTAACGCTTTTCCTTTAAAAAGGCTTCTCTGTCGCTACGCCTTTTTCTCTTTGAAGGGGGAGAATATGTAAGAAAAATAAAGAATATATTAAAGACTAAATGAGCAACGTAAATTTTCCTTCTCAATTCTAAAAATAGTAACCTCTCTCTGCACTGGGTTATTTTTAGATTAATCAATGTCATATGACTCTTACATAATTCTCATGATGTAAATGAAACTAAAACTCAAGCAGCCAACAGTAATTTTACAGAAGTATTAACTATCCAATCAAAATACATTGTAAACCAAAACTAACTCAGTCTGAATTGGGATTTCACCCTGAACGTAATGCATTTGCTCGCTAATCTTCGGCCCAGCTGGATTGCTGTCTGGTGCTTTCTTGCTGCAAGATTATCAAAAATGTAAACCTCTTAAAATAGGCACAAATAATGTGCCAAGTTGTTTGTGGCCTCAATATGTTTACTGAAAATAAAATGAAGATTTAATCTGTCTCGACTGCCAAATTTCTTATTCAGTCTGGATCGGCATTTCAGCATTCTACATCAAAATTCCTGCTGCTCATTTACTTCTAAATGTGTTTCTATTATTACATATATAATGTTAGAGACTGACCTTGCAGTAAATTTTGATTTGAAAGTCTAAATAGTATAAGATCATATATTTCCATAAATTTCATTTACAAACTAATCAGAAAGAAAGTTATATTACATGTCCCTATTGTTTTCGATTTCACACACAAAAAAACATTATGTACACCTTGTTTCATTTCTTTTGTGTAAACGTTTTTGGTTAATATGCTTTGTTATTCTTTCGCATGTTTCTGCTCTGGGTCTCTATCAATAGTATATGACTTTTACAATATCGTATATTCCGCATTATGAACTTTTCGGTCACATCGGCATTTTATTTAACACTATTACCTTCTTGACCGTAACAACTTACATCACATTAGCATACAGACGCCAACTGGCCAAGATTTAATATCCGTCTCACAATATTGGGCATTTTCATCTAAATGCTAATTAAACATGAAGCGCACACAATTTATATTCTCCAGTTTAGGTTTAATAATCTCACCATTAGGTTTAATTAGTCATCCTGGTCGGGTTGATTTTAATCACTCCTCTCGAATGGAAGACAAGCAAAGTTCATTAAGCAATGTCTTTTTAACCTAAAGTGGCGTCGAAAAAGAACTACAAGGAGATTTTATCAAATCGTTTTCTGATTTGATATGTTACGACGGCTAAGCCCCGTATTTCGGTAAAAGAAATGAGAGAGCCTTTTTTAATATTTCAAAAAAATAAAGCAATCTTCTAATACAAATGGAATCAAACAATTGTACTAAGGATTAAACGATTATATCATTGAGATAGGAGTTTGATGCGAGCAACATTTAACTTTTTTATCTTCCAAACAATTTTTTAGATGTTTCAAAGGAAACAAAACAATAATTTCACATAATGAACTGTACTATTACAAATACCTTTGCTACAGTAATTTCTCTTTCATTCTATCAAACATTATTTCACTTTGAAAAAGTATAAAGCTAGTTTTAGGGTTAGGGTTATTCAATTATGGCAAAGCACACGAGGGCTATCTGCCTAAGAGGAGGGATGCCTTCGTGGAGGACGTTCTAAGGGATACTAGCTCGCATACACGTTACACATGGGGAAAGCCACGAAAACGCCCATGCAGCCAGCCCGTTCGCGGGATTCGAACGTCGGGCCGAACTGCCAGTGTTCAGCGTCTTTACCGCTCGGCCGCTGGTGGGCCTAAAGCTTTAAGCTAATATCAAATTTTTATATCTATTAATTACACTTAAAATTTCAATTACAATTGAGCGTTGAGTTTATAATTTGACAAATCATTTCAGAATTAAAATTCTATTCCATATTTTATTATTTTGATAACCGTCATGGGGATCTGAGTGTTAAAAGACGCAGAAATCTAAGCAGAATTGTACCCACATTGACGCCTTGTAACATAACAGATGAGTGCGTTTCAGAAAAAATTAAGATAATTCAAAATATTTAATCACTTAAACTGTGATGCTTTCGAATCAAATTACAAACGAATTAAAAGTATGCAAATTGTCGATGCAGATTCAAGTCTGGAAATAGTTATTCATTCATCGAACACAAAGCCTTCACTATTATTTTGAAGACAGATGTTCTGTATTAGGGAATTAGTCATTTCTTGACAACGGTAAAACACCTACATGAATGCAAAACACCCACATTACCCCACGGGATGCAGACGCTCGCATATGTGCAGAGAAGGATAGTCATGCAAGCTCGCTGAATGCAGTATTCTTTTTATGCTTCGTTTATTTGTCAAATAATAGAAGCTCTTCCAGTTTTCACATTGAAATTACATTTCAGTCCTTGTGATACAAAAGATAATTTTTACGAATTACAGCTAATGATAAGTATTAAATCATTCTTAAATCATGCTAGTTACTTTACAGCTACTGGTTTGCAGCAATTATGAAGTATAAAAAATTGTAAATATATTTCAGAAAGATTTTATTAACAAATATATCTTGAACGGCTAATCGTAGATGAATTGCATAATTTAAAAATGTTAATCGAATACGCTGTGACTGTGAAACTCTGAAATGTGGAAAATTTTAATAAAAAGATATAAAAAATTAAATTTGGTATGAAACCAAAAAAAAATGTCAGTGAAATTAAATCTGTCATAGATGAATTAGTCTTCTTTCCGAAAAAAAACATACCTTGATAATTAAACGAGATGTCCTTAATTAAAACTGCGGGGAAAATATAAATATTTTTAGAAACAACTGTTTATGTTAAGTTTTCGGATGCAAATTCCTTTAAGACATCTTATATATAAAAATTTACCTTAAACAAAAACAAAATAGTTACCAAAAAGTGACATAAACATAAAATTATAAGTTTCAGTTCCCAATTTATAGAAACGCTGAAATTAGAAATTTTGCATTTAACGAAATTAAATTTTCATGCATTTCTAAAATACCTATTTTTGTGGTTTTCCTTTGGTTGAAAACGATTTTAAACCATGTAGCCTTGGCAGTTGTCTTTTCAGAATGTTTACTAAGAAGAAGTTTTACTAGGATAGAGAATAGCTTACAGATTGAAACAATTTTTTGTGAAATGGCAGGAAAAAAACTGAAAATTCTTATGCTTTTACTAAAATAAATCAGGCGATCCAAACTTTCCTGGTCAGCAAGGTTTACATGATTCATTTTTTAAACTAGCACCAGAGTCTGCGACAAACCGTTTAAAAATTACTTAGTCGAGAAACCTTTTTACACACGTTGTTATACATAGTGATTTCGAAGGATTTATTCTAGTGGTTATAATGTATTTAAAACATTTCATTTGCTAGCAATTCTTTTTATTGATTATACTTGTATATTTTGATTAACGCAAACCCTTATATCAATTGTTTACTTGGCTGTCTACTTCAGCATCTATAGTGCATATATGGTTATTATTATTACCTACTAGTTATACACCGTCCCGCTAGTCTTCCTAATGTTGATATTAAAATACAGACTCCTTTAACTGATTTTAATTTATTATGATTCTTCAAATTGGCTAGTATAAATTAATATCGCACACTGAAGAATTTAAAGTGCTTATTTTGTGAATGCTATTAACTGCAGTTTAAAGTTTTTAAATGGTTGTGAATGGATAACAGAGTATGACACCTGCACTGCGCAATCTGTAAATAGCATCATATTTTGCACTGCTATATTAGAAGCAAAAGGACGGATAAATCTATTATATGCAGTATATAAAATACGAATAATAATGCTTCTAGTATATGCATACATTTCATATAATGGAAGTGGTAGTTAATGGATCAGAATTCAAGTGTTTAAAAAGTAGTACACAATACTTTTGTGTAGAAATTAATCGTCTTATTTCTGTTTTAAAATATTTGCTTCTTTGCGTCAGTAAAATGTTGCGTTCCAACCAACCCAATTTTCAAAATAACTGAATAAATGCTCAATTCTGAAATTTGTATAACAAAAACATAACTTCCTCTCTTTCTCCTCCCCTGTTAAATCGATGCTCATGCAGTTTGGGTTTGATATTTTTGGATAAAAGCAAACGAAACAGTTGAGTATAAATATCATGCGAATATGGACAAACCTACCAAGCCATTTTTTAAGTGCTTTAAATAACTGGTAGTTTAGAATATAGCACGGATCGTGCTGTCATAATAGAGAATGGTGTGAAGTTTCGCAATTGTATTATGAGTTTAACATGCATTTCTAACAAACAAATTACTTTATAGCGGTCCATATTTACTTTTCTACTATCATCAAAAGCAATGGTTAAAACGTGGTCAGATTTACTAAGTAACTCAGCAATCATTTTATTTGAAGCAGGTGCTCGAACAACTTTTGTTGCACTTTTAAACACTCAAACAGTAAAATTGTTGCTTTGTCTTGAATTCATTATAATAAATACAGGTTCTTCTCGCATGATCATGTCATAGACCGTTTTCGAGGCAAAAAAGTTCAATTTTTTAACATTTATTTTGCGCCATTTGAAAGGAGCATTTTTGAGACTGAGTTAAATTGTGTGAAATTTAATCAGAAAATATCTTTCTCTTTTAAAATTATATATAAATATTTTTCTCTTTTCTGAAATCTCTTTAAAAATGATAACTTAAAACTTAACTTATTTCGTATCATATTCTTCAGTTTCATTATAAGTAACACTGAGATCTAAAGTGATAATATATTACACAACGTCGGTATTTTCTGGTGTCATCTCAGTTCGTAGCAGAGCTTCACAGAATTCATTAGCATGATGACTACATTTATGGTGGAATATTTTAAACCAGTTGTAAATCCTTGCTATCACTAAAAACTGAATTAATTCAATCAGCACATTACTTTTGAGTCACACCTTTCATATTAAATCATACCGTAAAAACCTCTCTGCGAATATCTTTGCCTACCGTCAATAAATCCAATACAATCTGTTTAGCTGGTAACGCAGTTCAGAACTAATTAAATTAATGAGACACCATCACAAAATATACTTCACATACATAAATTTAGAGAAAACACACTGATAAATGAGCCTTGACTTTTGACTGTACAGATAAAAACAATCTTTACAGTTAGAATCTATTTCATGTGAGTTGGTACAACTTGAGTAAATATTTGAACGTGTAAATTCTGGAATATAATGCAAAAATATATTACTTAACTATTAACATTCATTAGTTCACGTCAGCATATAAATTTTGCTCTTTAGGGGTTTAGCGGATAATTATCTATCTCGAATGAAAATACAGGAGATTGAAAGCAAGCCTCTGAATACTAGAAATCATTGTTTTTGTAATGCATAAATGTCAATTATTATGACTGATAATCGCCTAACGAAGAGTCGAATGCATGAAAGAAAATGACGGTAGCTGCTGGGATTATATGCTGCACTCTTTTTTTCCAGAGATGTTATTTGTATCATTTAAAATTTGTGATTTTAGTCCATTGGTTTGACTGGGCTTCGACTGCGGCAAAGCGCACTAGGGCTATCTGCTTAAAGAGAGAGGTGCCTTTTGTGTATGACTTTCTGAGGGAAGCTGGCTCGTATACACATTACACATGGGGAAAACCACGAAAATGCCCATGCAGTCAGCCCATTCGCCTTGAAATCGAGCAGAAGTCGGAACTACCAGTGTTCAGCGACTTAACTGCTCGGCCGCTGATGGCCTGATTTTGGTTCGAAAAAGATGTGTTTTCAGGATGTAGCTTTTATATGCAACAAGATTTGTTTTAATGCTGAATTCAGTGTTGTTCTTGTGGGAGAGGCAAGACAAAAGGATCATCTCTTTCTGCAGGCATAATGCACAGAAGTCACTATTCTTAAGCTTTCTTTGCCTATATTATTAGGGACACGAATGGTAATCAAATATAAACTGATTAAAGAAGTTGATACAAAATCATGAGCCGCCTACGCGCCTGGAATCGAACCAAGGTCTAACTATCAGCGTTCAGAGACTTTTCCACTCGACTGCTGGTGGGCCCAATTTTCGAGTCATTCAGATGTATTTTTTAGTGTCGTAGTTTCAACACTCACAGAATTCCAGCCACATTAGTATAGAGAGTACAAAGCGGATTCGCCATAAAAACTGGTAATAATGGGAAGTAATTCCTGTTACTAGAGGTGTTTATACAATGCGGGCTCGCAGCCACACATGTTTACCAATCACAGTATTGGCACGCCTGTCCTCCATTACTTGCTACCTAATGCTGAAATTTAATATTCAGTGGTAAGCAAAAACTGATAGTTGAAGCGTTCAATAATAGTGTATGTATTTTATTTATACAATTACTTCCATATGACTGAACTCTTAAATATTTCAATAGTGCACAGTTATTTCTAAAAGCGTCAAATTATGCTCTGATTAATAAAGCATATCCAAAGCGTTTACTTCATTTATCAGGGCATTATTTAACATAGCGTAAACAACCTTGACTGCATTGCTGTGTTAACAAACATTTACTACAATGCATTACAACACAGTGCAAATGAGTTGCATTAGATATACACTTGCTGCGTACCTCGAAAAATAAGTCTGCTACCGATTTTAAGAGCATAAATAAGCTTTTGAGCTACAGAAGAAAAACGTTAACTAATATAAAGTTTGTATCATAAAAAAATAGATGAGAAACAAGGTATGATACTTTAGAAAAAGCGAAAATTTCGAACAGAAAAACAGAATAATGTAATTAATTAATATGTAAAGTATCTTTAGTCATTTCATGAGAATGTTCCAATTTCTACCAAAGTTTAAATTTTATACATCGATTTGAAGAAGAGATAAGTACTGTCTTAACTTCAATGACTGAATTATCAATGGAGTTAGCATTAAAATTTACGGAATAATTTAGTTCATTCACATAATGTATATGTTCAAAACATTAGAGCGCCATATTCTGTATTTGATAAATTTGTTCAAATATTGCGCTGTTTAAATAAGTGTAATTCTTTTGAACTTTAAATATTTACAATCTGTATTGCTGAGGCAGCCCATAGATTTATGATAGTTAGATATGAACTGGAATCCTCATTACAATACTGTATTTTCAGTGCACTTATAAATACCTTTTGATTACTTTTACAGTTTTCAATTGTTTCATTGGAATTTCATTTATTTGGCGTCAAGAGTAACAATTTTGTACTAACTACTTATTTCTGCAAACCTCTTTCGGTCACAAACTAATACGGGAATTTCTTTTTCATGTGTCGTGAAACAATTCTTCGCTGTAGCTTTATTTGTGGGTATTTGTTTACTTACAATTTATTGCATGTGCTAATAATTGAAAGTATAACAAGAATATAAACCTATTTTTACAAATTTTCCTAAAAGAAATTAGAGAAATAGTAGTAAATAGCGAAATACTGCTAAACAAGGTATTGCCAGTGTTGTACACATTTGCTGAAAAAAAACTGCGAGAAAGGTTACGTGATTTCATCTGCAGAAATATCGCTGAAAGCTGTCTCATCAATTTTCGTCACGCAAATTCAATTATCTAGAGTGCTCATCAAGAGAAAGTTCGCATGACTTTTACTGTGTAAAATAAGCGAATTATCACGTATCAAACATAAAAGTCAAGAAATACTTAATCAAGTAGGAATAAAACTTTATAGGTTTTATCACTGCTGTAGATGCAGTGATATCACTGCTGTAGATGCAGTGAATGAAAGGCTTCAAGGATACTTAAGCAATGCCGAAAAGGAAGAGGTGAGAAATAATGCATGGGTAGCCCCCTACGCGTTAAAATGAAAGAAAAGATAATACATATGAACAGATATTAATCATATTACTTTTTCCCAAAATAAATATATGAACTTCCTGATTCATTACAGCTATAGAAATAAAACACTAAAAAAATAAAATTTTAGAAATATTTTATAAAAATAATCATTAAAATGAAAACTATATTTAAGAAATAATAGAATGTATCGGATAGCACTGGACATAAAATTAATGATAAATTATAGGTATCTATTCTTAAATATATAACAATAAAAATAATAATTTGACGAATTACGTATCCAGTTTTACAGTTATTACGTTATATCAAGTTTTCCTTGAGATGTCTTCGTGAATAATGTGCTGAGTGTTTTAACACTAATTTTGCTTGAACATATTTGGATTGTTTTGTTCCAAGTAGCTTTCTTTCGGCGAATGTATTTTGCTGCAAGTACATCCTACAGATCCTAGATATGTATTCCGGTGCACCAAAATCCTGTTTGTGCTATTTCAAGCCTAAAATCGGGTATCAATAAATGCTACAATACTGTATTCGTAAAGCCTTGTCTCAAAATGTTTTTCCGCTCTTGCAGCAACTGTTGCAGTGAAACAAGAACAGTCTTGAAAGTGTCTTTTCGAATAGTTGCTTAGCAGACCACCATAGACATAGACCACTTAGCAGACCACCACAGACAATTCAATTTCATTGAATTGTCTGTGGTGGTCTGCTAAGTTTATGAACTTGAATTTTGCAGTTATAGTTAACAACATTATTAAGCCGATTATTATTTAACTTCATCTGTAATCTGAAACACTGAGTGTATCCACTACGTTAATGACCTGGCTACCCTATAGACTTGGTAAAAGAGTTTTGAACGTAGATTTGATATCCAACATAGTTAAGGATGGTGATAAAATGTTTTATACTTTACTCTGTCTTGGACTACTCGCTTTTTTCCAAGACAAGTGGCCTAGAAATGCATGTTCTGTCTCTCCAAAATCGGAAATTTGAGCAAACTTAACACTTGGTCATATCCATTCAAAACGTGTAAATGAACAAATTGCGTACAGAAAATTGCTTTTCGTGTGTTACCTGAACAGAACAGAAAGCTGCGTTTAAAGAGGCAGTTATGAGTAAAATCAGTCATAGCGTAATCAAGTAATAATGACTAAATTCTTGTCATTTTAGAAATGCTGGGTTGATGTAAAAGTTTCCGCGACTTTAATTCGGGTTTTTTTTCTTTCGGAATAATAATGATGGTTCAGATCCAAAGAACTTTAATGAGATTCTTTTACGTTCTTTAGTGCAGACAAGGATTTGCATATCTTAATATAGCTAATAACGTTAGAACCTAAATGGTATTTTGCACTTTGATGAGGCTAATTGAGAAGTAGTGATTCCTCGGAATCTCGGCAAATCACTCGCGAGTTCGCAATGGAGATCGACAATGTTCAGATGACGGAGGTAGGCGACACCTACAACGGATGAGAAAAAATGCCTAACAAGGGATCTTGGGTGTCGCACAACGGAATCAGGCTGTTGTTAACATTTGTTTCCTTGCTCGCCAGCTCCCGCGAATAGTCTCAGCAACACCAACTCTTTCTGGCATGCACAAATTCATTAGATAAAAACTGAAGGTTTTATGCAATGAATTTTTCAAGTGCGTTGAATGCAGAAGACACCTTGCGAAATAGAAAGTATCAGAAACAGAGCTTCATATCTGTTTCACACTCCATGCTTCCGAATCTAAAAATAAACTAAAGAGCCATAATCACACAACGGGAACGCATGGGAACCACAATATCACTAGCTACATTTTCATATACCGCTGCCCACCTGCTGTTTATCGGGCATCCACGACACGCTGAAGCATTGCTCCTACTGGAATAGCCTGTAATGAAGAAATGGAAGCGATCGCCAAGAGAACAGGTACCGAAACAAACATCTGTCTCCAAGCCAGAATGAGATTACATTTTGAAAAACAGGCAAGGAGCACAGTCTGAATGCAAGCAACACGGACAATAGACTTTGCAAAGTTTTGGCTAGTATCATTAGCTCTCTCACCAGTGGAAAATCTCATATGGTGTGATTTTTCCTAGTCATGGCTCAACTGTTACAAAACTATACCGCTTTCTTTTCTTCAGATAAGTTTGTATTCCTTTATTAAAGAGACTAAAGATCCAGACTATTAAATCTTTGATTAAAATGTCACACGTCCGTTTCACGTTCCCAAAACAAAGTTGTTCAAACGTGGTGGATCGGCTATAAATATATTAAATAACAAATGAGCCCAATACACAGTGCAGCAACCTATGAAATTGGAATGGGTTTCATTGCCTCATCAAATGCTGTTGCTGCTGCTGTTCTGAGTATTCTTCTACACATTCTTGAAACAAAGCAAACAATGTGGGAAGTCTGAAAAATGCATTGGTTTTCTTGAGGTATCGTCAAGTGTTTTGAAACTTTTTCTAATTTTATCCCGTGAATTTTTCTTTTAGTTTGTAAATATTTTGTGAACGATGTGTAATTCTGAAAACTAACTGGACAGTTGAATTACACTCTAGAGAAAGAGACACTCTTCCCTAGTTTTATGGAGAATACCCCTCAGCACAGATCAAAATGACTTCTGGGCTCTTCCTCTATAACTAATCTCTCAAGAGGACTTTTGGCTTCATACTATTTTAAGTGTCCCTATTTTGCAAAGACACTTTGTATTTACAAACATCTTTGCCTTCTTAGATATTCGAACTCTCCAAGGTATCCAGCTTTACTACCGTTATTCGAGCAGGTCGGCTTTAATATGTATTTGTTCAATATTATTACACATTTCCTCTATGTTTCCTATCTGATAATTTGATGTGACAAATTGTTTCTTGCGTCTCTTGAGAAGTTTTTTTTTTACTTACGTCACTGCGATAAGAACGACGTGTTTTAGAAATCGTAATGAGCTCTAAATAATGCAGCTTCATTGGCCACACATTTTGAACTCTGATAATCGTATACATAGCCAAGCAATGTGTAATTTAGGCTTATGTTTTCACTTTCTATTCCTACATAATTTGCTTGACACAGATTTATAATACTTTTAACATTATCTCACTGACCCCCATCAGAAAGATCACTGAACACTGAGAGTTCGACTCAGGTTCAGATCCCGGCAAATTCGTGACTACGTGAGTGGTTTCGTGTTCTTCATCAGTATGAGTCCGCTTCCCTTAAAAGGTCCTCCAAGAAGGCAACTTTCTATCCTAGGCAAGTAGCCCTCACGTGCTTTGTCTTAATCAAATTATCCTGTGTTACTGACTTTCTCACAACAAAACAATGTACAGATTTTCTGCATCAACATAACGGCTGAAATGTGCGTTTATGAATCAGCTATCTAAGAAATATTGAAAAGTGTGGTAAGTTAGATTTCTGTTAACTCATTTCAAGAAAAGGAGTTGGAGTGTTTTGAACCGCTTTTTAAAAGTTACCCAAAATAGGAACTCAATCGCATGAAAACGTGAAATTTGAAGTTAATGTACACCAGAAAAGTAAAAAACAAAAGGTACCAAGTTCCATCTGAGATGAACGCTCAGCGTTCTGAAAACTATATATTGTAGTGTTGCTATTGTTGTACTGTGGTATATATCCCTTGTCTGTCTAACATCACAACCAGCCCACGAAAATGATCGTGGATCTTAGAGTGTAAGATCGCTTCTGTCGTTGGCAAGAGCCTTAAGCACCATATAAGATATTCCTCCCTCCTTCTTAGTATGCCTTTGTGGTGTATTGGTAACGCTCGGTGCGTATTCGAGAGGTCCTTTGTTCGAGTGCCGACGAAGGCATTGCTCATTTTTCTTCTCTCCTGCTTCGAAATAACCTAATGAAACTATAACCATACAGGTGACAGTACTTCGATCAGTTCCACCCCAAATTTTGACGGAGAGCTCCCCGGGGGGGGACGGGTCCGAGGATCTTCCACGCCTCTTACCCTACCCCCAACCTCTCGAGAGAACTTTCGATTCGCCGCATATTTAGGATACTCCTATGCCGCACGGACACTATACATTTACAAACATCCATGCCTTCTCCAGGATTCATTTCGAGCCCATCGGTACCGTAGTAGGCTCCCCTAACCACTATACCGTTTGGGCGGCTAGTTTTAAGTATTGTTCTTTATGACTGCTATGTTTATTTTTTAATTTCGTTGTGATTAATAGTCTATCCGCTCATCGGGGAATAATCTCACATATCTATATTTTTAAGTTGTGATTTGGATGTTATATAATTGAAAAGTGATTTGTTAAGATATGTGAGATGACGAAACCCGCTTTTCATGAACTGCTGATGGTTATATGGAGAGATTCCATTTCCCCTTGATTAGTCGTTATCTTTCTGTGGAATCAACAATAATTCTATTGTTTTGTTCTTTTAATTCACATTTAAGTGGCCAGGGTATTATTTTACAAATTCCAATTAACATTTAGTACAAAAGTGCATATTCGCGTTCTAAATTTCACTTTGCATTTCCTAGGAGATAATTTCCGTTTATATTATCTGTTACATTATTAAATTGTATTAGATAAAGTTGTAGAGTCATTAGGGTATTAATTTTATCAGGAAAAGTTAAAAATGTGCAATGCCGTCTCCGGGACTCGAAGTTCGGACCTCTCGAATACGCGCCCAGTGTGCTGACCATTATACCACGAAGGCATATGCTAAGCAGGCGGGGGAAAAACTTTATAAAATTATTACATATAATTAATCTGACGTCTCCGTGTTCCTAAGTAAGTCGGAAATCAAAATGTGATAATTTTAATATTAAAGCTGAATTCGGTAAAAAGTAACAATATCTAGTGTCCGGCAAAAAATTCGCAAATTGCAAGGTACGAGAAAGTAAATGAAATAAGTATATTTTAAGTGTTTAAAACAAAGTGTTTCCCCCCCTGTCTCCTAAATGTAGCTTTTTTGACCTGATACTAAAGCAGTTGGTTATTTTAATCTCCTTTTAATAACTCTAATTGCGTGAATTATGATTAAAATAAGATAAAAGTATTCTAAATAGGAACACAGAATTAAGTTTTTTAATTCCGAAGCTTCTATCTTAGATATGTTAATAATAAACCTCTAATTAACAGAATCCTAAACCCTATCTGGTTCTTTAAAAATAAGGACAATTTGAGATCAAATTCAATTCTGAGTGCTATTAAAATAATTCTTTCCAAGCTTAGCTTTCAAATGTATCTGGGCTTTGAAATAATTTGTTAAATTTAAACATTCGTGTAATGAGATAACGAAACTCTTATACTAGAATTAAAATATTCGAAATGGATTTTTCCGAAAAAATAAAAGGAATTAAGATTCTTATTTATCGTATAAATGAAAAATAAAATGATCTAATATACTATAAAGTCATTAAAATTTGCTTAAGGACTTTTTTCTCAAACAACTTAATTTATTACTCAAGCTCTGAAACATCTTACCTTTTATTTTTTGTTAAACTTACTAATAATCTGGGACAAATATTGTATTCAAAACCCGGACAGTCTAATTTAGTTACAAGATCATAATATAATGTTTTAATGTTTACAGAGTATCACTGCTGATAACGTAGAAACTGGTTTAAATAACTTCAAAAAATAAACATTTTAAATACTTTGTACAGACATTAGGTTATTTTCGATGCTGAGAGAGGTGAAAAATGAACAATGCCCTCGCCGGAATTCGAAACACGGACCTCTCGAATACACGCCGAGTGTGCTGGCCATTTCACCACGAAGGCATGCTAAGAAGGCGTGAGAAATACCTTTTAACTTTTATACCCGGAGTTTTTTTAAATCAACAGAATCTCTTGCTTATAAAATTTCCATCAACCCGTAAACTGATTCTAAAGCTTTCAAGGTACCGGTTATGTTCCATAGACCAGCCCGGTTCCGCTGACTCATCAAAACCATTGATGCTGCGCTTCTCATTTTTATCTCAACGTCGGAGATTCATTAGGAAATTGAAAATAATACAATGGTAATTTCTTATAAATAAGTATACATTTGTCTTATATTAAAAAGGAGAATAAATAATTTCATTTTTATATACACTTATGAAATTACTTTATTACGTTTCAGCTTTATTAAGTTTTCTGCATACACTCATTCAAATCTCTGGTAAGTATCAGATTCATATAATATCAGGTGTCGCATTTCGAAACTTAGGGAGCTTAGCTATAGATCTTGATTATTTGGACAAATATCACAAAATTTGGCAACTTCTTGATGTTATTGAAGAAGAAATTAAGGTAGAGTTTTTGCAGGATTTCAGCACCGGCAAAACTGCTAATGCAAGCAATTGTTTTAAATTTATTCTAAAAACTATAGTAATGAGATTTTTGACAGGACATGAAAATTAAAATACCTGTAAGCAAGTTTATTGATTTTTTTAGACACATACCTAATTAAAACTTATAATAGGTAAACTATAATATACAATTATATAGGATTACAGGATCAAGAGCACGAGATGAGTATAAAGTAAATTTATTACGAAATTACTAGCATGAATGAAAGATGATAAAAGATGGGATGATAACATGATAAACTGACATAACTAAGGATAATGATAACCCCAAGACTAAGAATAGTCCACGTATTGTTCATGTAATAATCAACAGTTCACAGTTCTGCTTATTTTGTTGAATCTCGGGAATAAGATCAGGATTCACAAACGCTGGTGGATTCTATAACACCACTGGGACATCATCCCTCCTCGAGAACACGTCTGTTCTCTTCCACGTTTGGAACTCGTCTGCTCCACACCACCTCTGGTACTCGTCTGAGCTGTTTTGCGCTGCGCTGGGCTGGCGGCAGATGACGTCACCTCGCTGGCGTTTCTGATTTCCCACAGTCGGCCATCCTGGGAGACATCGCCCCCGATGTCTGCTGTATGGACATCACTATCATCATGGGGTACCTGTAAAGATAATAAAAAAAAGAAAAAAAAGTATCAGGTCCTTAAATTTGAGCTGACACAATTTTCAATTATTTGACCATGGCTTCATATGGTCAGCCGCAGTAGATGTCATATTTGGTCCTTCATGGCATCCTACTTTTTCGACTTCGTATCTGTCATTCGATTTAACGGCTATGACTTTGTACGGTCCGTGAAATTTAGGTCGTAGTTTCAAACCAGTCCCATACTGAGTTCGTTGAATTGCTACCAAGTCGCCAATCTTGTATAGTCTCGGTGTCTTCCGTCTTCTGTTAAACTGTTTACGATTCTCTTGTTGTAGCTTCAAAATATTGTTGTTTGCATCTTCCCTCATTTCATCACGTTCTTGCATCAACTGTTTTAAATATTCTTCATTCAATATCTCGCTGATTCTCAGATCTTCCTTGTTCTTCATTTTCGTACCTATGAGCAATTCAAAAGGTGAATACTTCGTGCTTCTCGTACTTATACTATTGATTATTCTTTGGACATCTGGAACATATTTAAACCATTTTGTTGGATCTTCATGTGATAATTTTGACAAGACAGGAATCAAAATCCTATGGATTCGCTCAATCTGTCCGTTGCCTCTTGGAATACCGGTAGTAATTTTGACATGATCTATTCTTTCCTCGGCACAATAAGCTGCAAATTCTTTCGACGTAAAGGCACTACCTCGGTCAGATATAATTCTAGCGGGATTTCCAAACACAGTCTGTTGTTGCCTCAATTTTGAAATAACTTCTTGCGCAGTTGGTGATTTCACTGGGTAGAACCAAGTAAATTTCGTAAAAGCATCAATCACGGTTAAAATGTGCTGGTATTTTTTGTTCGTTGATGGAAGTGGTCCAATAAAGTCGACATGGTACGTACTTAAGGGAACGTTTTCCTTCGGTATAGGATGAAGAAATCCTTCTGCTTTTCCCTGCTTTTTGTTGTATAGTATACATTCTATGCAATTAGCAATTACCTTTTCAACTTTGTCTTTCAGTCTAGGAATATAGAATTCTTGCTCTACAGCATTTGCAGTTTTCTCTACAGCAAAGTGACCTCTTTTATGTACCTTCTGTATGATTTCGTTTTGTAATGTTTCTGGCACTACTAGCAGATCTTTTCCATTTTCCAATTTATACAAAATACCATTTCTCAGAAAGAATCCATTGTCTTCTCCTTTCTCGACTAAATTCTTAATCAATTTCACATGCTCATCTTCATTTTGTTCTTGTGCTAAACGAATTTTCTCAGTTACATCGGTTGTATATGATGTCAAAGTTAAAGCATTCCTACTTAAAGCATCAGCATGTTTCATTTGGTTTCCTGAACGATGTACAATTTCGTAATCGAATTCTTCAATGAACATTGCCCATCTTGCAATCTTAGGAGTTAAATCTTTCTTATCCAAAGTTTTCTGGAAAGCGCTACAATCTGTTACAATTTTGAATTTGGAGCCCAACAAATAGTTTCTAAACTTCTTAAGAGCTTCTATAACTGCAAGGGCTTCTAATTCGTAACTACAGAGTTTCTCTTGCTGCGGTGAAGTCTTCTTACTCATATACTGGATTGGGTGATAACTACCATCGTCAGACAATTGGAGTAGTACAGCACCAAAGCCTTGACTACTAGCATCGGTATGAAGTTCTAATGGATATCCTTGCTTAAATATGTGTAGAACAGGTGCTTGAGAGAGAATTTCTTTTAATCTACAAAAAGCTTCTCGTTGTTCGGAATCGAACTTAAAACCAGTACCTTTTCTAAGTAAATCACTAAGAGGTTTGGCTATCTTAGCATAGTGTGGAATGAATTTACGAAAATATCCCGTTAGTCCTAAAAAGCTTTGTAGTTGTTTACAGTTACGCGGTTGTGGAAAATTTTGGACAGCAACAGTTTTGGAAAGTGATGGTCGAATAGTTCCGTTTTCAATTACATGTCCCAAAAATTCAATTTTTCGCTTTAAGAACTGGCACTTTCTGAAATTTATTTGCAATCCGTATTCCGAAGCGGTTTTGAAGACTCTCTCTAATTTTTCTAAACATTCAACTTCATCCTTAGCTGGTACGATTATATCATCCATATAAATAATTAGTACACCTTCATTTAACAAGTCTCGAAACACCGAATAAATATACCTTTGAAAAACATTTGGACTAATACATAGACCAAAAGGAGCTTTAAGAAATTCGTAAATACCATTGTGTGTCACGAATGCGGTGTATTTCGTGCATTTCTCATCTATGTCTACGTGGAAAAAGCCATTTTTTAAATCTAATGTAGTGAAGATTTTTGCTTGCTCCAAACGATCGAGAATTTCTGGAATTAAAGGCAGTGGAAATTTGTCTTTGATAATCTTCTTATTTAATTTCCGAAAGTCAACGCATAATCTTTTAGAACCGTCCTTCTTGTTACACAAAACTATAGGTGCTGAATAATTAGAATTACTAGGTTTTATTATACCATCTTTTAACCATTCTTTAATTTGCTCGTCAACGATTTTTTGTTCCGCAAAAGACATGTATCTTCGATTTTGACAGACCGGAATTTCATCACTTAAATTTATTTGCATCTTGAAATCGGATTGTTTACTTTTTTGAGGCTGGTACGAATTAATTAATTTACACAGTCTTTCTTTATGTTTGGCATTCGAAATATGAGTTAAATCAATCTCGTTGACAGAAATAGCATTCACCACATAAGGTAATTAGATTCCAAGTTACTTCCGCTTTCAGAGGTAAAAGAACTATCAGTGTTTACATTAAAAGAGACGCTGGATGATTGTAAAAGGTCATAAACATTTCTAATTGGCACGGCGATATTCAAATTTCCCATAACACAACAAGCGTTACCATAAGCATTCCGAGATGACTCAGCTCTTATAAAATTCACGTTACTTTTATTCCGTTGAGAGATTATTTGAAGGCCATTTTCAGTGAAGGATAAGTTTAACTGATTTATTATATCCAAACCTAATACAATTTGATTGCATAATGATTTAACAACATAAATTCTCGTATGAAGTGAAAAACCATCAATTAAAATATCAGAAATAAAAAAGCCAACGGGAGAAGTTTCCTTCGCCTCGATACCGATCAGTATTATGTCACTAGGATTTAATTTCGGAGAACCAATTTCTTTATGTAACTCTACACTGCATATTGTAACATCTGAACCAGTGTCAACTAGACTATCAACTAAATGATTATTTATTTCTACAGTTTTCATAATTCTACCGTTATTTGGAATTTTCTGAACCAACGATGTTTGCTTCTCGCTAATTTCGTTTTGACAGTCGGTCGATTTATGTCCGAACTTCTTACATTTCAAACACTTTATTGCTTTGTTTTTACACTCAGATGATTTTTGACCCAGTTCAGTGCAGTTAAAACACTTCACTTTATTTACGTTGGACTGATTTCGATTTGATGACGAATTAGGCTTACACCTATCCCTAGTTTGCATGTCTACTTTCGATTTCTGGTTTTTAAACTTATCATTATCAGCCCTCATTTTTTCATAAATTGTTAGCCTTTGTTTAAATTCAGGTATTGTTTCGCAACCATAGAGTATAGTTTCCCTAACTACCGAATCTGGAATACCGTCTATGACATATTTAATTAACGAAGCATCTTCAATGTTACCTCGCGAACATATTTCTTTCATTTTCAAAAAATACTCATCTAAAGATTCATTAGGCATTAATTTACGCTTACACAACATTTCATGCAATTCAGCTTAATTAAACGCTTTACCAAATTCAGATTTCAAAAGATTTTTTAACTTACTCCAGTCATTTATTTTAGGTTCACTCTGAACAAATAGTTTCGCTTTACCTTTTAATGATCTTTTAGCGAAAACTAATTTATGCAAATCACTTAATTTTAAAGAATTTATAACATCTTCAAATTCATCAATCCATTTATCCACATTTTCATATGCATTACCAGAAAAGGGATTAACAATACTTTCAATATCCGAAAAACTAATATGAGGTTTAAAATAATCTTGAATTGGAAGCTGCACATTGTTATTTACTTGAGACGCGTTAAAACCAGGATTGTCTCTTTGATTATCATCAAGCATTACTTTAGAAATTCTATTAACAGTTTCGTCTTCAATATCACTATTTTCTTCATGCAAAATATTTTCAAATAATACAGATAAATCACATAGAAAAGAGACAATTCGGGTTACTACTTCCGTTTTCGAACCCTCTGAATTTATGCATAGTACATTACAAACTTTAATTAACTCATTTAAAGTAAAGTCATTCTGTACTATATCTAATTTCTTGTTAAATTCTTCAGAATCTGGTTTAAATGTAAAGCCAGGAAATTCACGTAATCTTTTCCTATTGTTTCTATCGCCTTCAGTGTTGAAAATAAGTTTATGCAAAGTTCTGATTTCAGAAGTTTTACTGTTCTTTAAAGCTGCTTCCAATTCTGGAATTTCAACTAACTTCATATTGAAAAGAAAGTTTTCTACTCACCCGACAGATGAACGAACTGGTAATCCAAACACCATGAAATAGCAATCCAAAATTCGAATAAGTTCGTAAGACAGTCGGAATTCACAGTTCAATTGAGTTCATAATCACTAGAGCACTTGTAGTCGAACAATCGCAGTTCACATACTCAGAACACTCCGTTAGGTTCGTGGTTGATTCGCGCCACTGTTGGGGGCCATATTTTTATAGGATTACAGGATCAAGAGCACGAGATGAGTATAAAGTAAATTTATTACGAAATTACTAGTATGAATGAAAGATGATAAAAGATGGGATGATAACATGATAAACTGACATAACTAAGGATAATGATAACCCCAAGACTAAGAACAGTCCACGTATTGTTCATGTAATAATCAACAGTTCACAGTTCTGCTTATCTTGTTGAATCTCGGGAATAAGATCAGGATTCACAAACGCTGGTGGATTCTATAACACCACTGGGACATCATCCCTCCTCGAGAACACGTCTGTTCTCTTCCACGTTTGGAACTCGTCTGCTCCACACCACCTCTGGTACTCGTCTGAGCTGTTTTGCGCTGCGTTGGGCTGGCGGCAGATGACGTCACCTCGCTGGCGCTTCTGATTTCCCACAATTATGTGATGAATAATTCTTTGCAATTAGATGCAATTATTTTTTTCTTCTATAAAAAATCGCGGAATATCGTCAAGATGAATTCGCTAATATCTGAGTATCAAAGCATATTTTCCCTTTCAGGCGGTTTTGTTGAATTCGTGACGAAGATAGTAAAAGAGCTTTGTAAATATAGTACATTTTTTTATTCCAGCCTTAATTGTTGTGTGTACTTTAAAGGATGCTTACATTCAGATCGCCCGCGTTAACGTTTTCAGCAGTTGAACTACCCTATCAAGACCTCAAAGCATGGAATTAGCTGGATACAATAGCATCGTGAAAAAAATTGTTAATGTGTTTTCATATAATTCAATGGAAACTGAAGTTAATATTTCTCAGATGCATTTCTACCATTCGATAACTTTCATTTCTTTAACTTATGATTCTAGCTAAATCGGTAGTCTTTGGCAACTAGAATACTTGTGAAGTGTGTAACTACTACTCGCTTACTTCGTACAGCTGCAAGAGCAAGTCCAAAGAAGAGTTAAATTACCCTTTATTTCACTCAAGAATATTTACAGTTAACGCATCTTGGGCTTACAGGAAGCCTCCACTTGGGCTTAGGTAGAAAATAAGAAACTAACGTAATGCTTACTATCTAAAAACTAACCAAAGATGCACAAAAATAACTAACAGAGTAGGTCCTTGTGTAAACCTCACTCGCAAATGCTAGCAGGCGCTTAACAATACGCTCGATCGTAATAAGATTACGCTTAAAGTAACGACGCCACCCGAAGGCAAAACACGCTTTACTAAAAACTTCTAAGTTATTCTACAGAAGTGACCGAGACTTTTCCATAAATACTGGTCTACCTCATTTATATAAAACGCGATCCTGAAAACTCATTCTGGCTGGGAATTGTAGTCGGGAAACAAGAAAATAAACGGAAGCTGTTTAAGATTAGAAATAACTATTAGAAAATTAAAATAACCCCTACAAATTGCTTTAAAACTAGTGAAGGACTACGTGAAAAATTATAGCAAAGCATTTAATGTCTTATTCATTTAATGTCTTATAAGTAATATGGAAGTAATTTCAATGAGTAGCAATTTCAGTCCAAATGTTTATTGTTGTTTTTATGAAGCTAGCAATTAACTAAACACTGAAATAACTTGAAGAAAAGATAACTTTTTAAGAGGTAAATACATTAAAGGTACTTTATTGCCCATTCTTACTTTTGCTGTCTAATAACTATTGCAACGAAATACAAATGAATGACGAGATTTTGTCGTAAAGAACAAATTGAGGAATACTAGCTCATCTAAGCGATGAGAAAATCACAATCCAAATGAAGTGAAGGAAATATAAAGCATTTAAAGGAATATCAAATTTGCTTTTCTAACCATAAAAGTAACTATTATTATTTAATTTAAAGCTTAATAGTAAGTAAAGCAAAGACATAAATTTCATAAATTTATCTATAACTTGAAACTGAAAAGCAATCAAAACTCTTCGGAATTGCAACGAAGCAAGCATTTCAAGAGTAAACAGATAAATTACGTGCGGTTACTTAAAATTAAGTTAAAACCTCGAATAATATTTTACTTTTATAATAGCATTTATAAGTTTGCTCAAAATTTCCTCAGTGACAAACTTGCTTGAAGAAAGAATATATGTTTACACTACGACTTCATCACTTTAAAACACAATTATTTAACATGTTTTATCTATTTTTGACAGGTAATTGAAGACACGCCTGTTTTAATTAAGAACACATTGTATAAACATGCCTGATATTTTATTACAGGAGCAATTTTGACTCCAGCGTCAAACAAAAGATTGTTAAAAGGAGGTATACAAAATATTTCTAGAGGAACCAAATACTTTATATTTTTTATTATAATCCAATATTATGGCAATACTTTTCTTTCATATTTCCAATAGTATACATTGGCCATGGGAAAAGATTCCATCATACTCCAAAACCTCCTCACTGATAATATTCAAGACATTATCATCATATGCAAAAAGGATCCCTAGAAAGAAATTTTTCAGGTTTTTAAAAGGAAAAGGTCACTTGTTCAAATAAAGAAGTATGACATAATACTTGGAATCTTATATCAGTAATGATAGCCGTTGACTTATCAGAAATGTATGATTTAAAATCGATTCTTAGACAAGTTTAGACTTTGTTTTGGTATTAATTCTGCATGAACTCTTCTGTGATTATTTTTCAGTCCTGAAAATAATTAATCATCAGCAGTTCTTTAAGGCTCGAAAAAAACCTCTCCATAACTTTGGCTGATAATGCTGACATGCACAGACGTATTTCCAGTTATACTCTCATCTGTTCTGAGGTTGAAAAGAGAGAAATGTTCGTTTTTATAAAAATGGGATTTATTGCCAGAACCTTTTATGATTAATAACCTCATTTACAATAAGCAAGGCACGTAAAGCCGCACCAGAAGGCTACACTACTTATTAGTCACACCTTTTCGGAAATATAGGTTGTCATGTTATCAGGACTGAGTATTCTGTGCATAGTTTTAGAAAACATGGTGAAGTACTTACAAGGGTCCTTGGTCTCAAGTCCTGAACTGGAACAGGGAGCGGAAAATACGCTATGTTCTGGTGTAGCTATTGGCTGGAGAATAACTGCACGTGAAAGGGATTTGAAATCCTCTTTTATTAAATCACTATTATTTACACACTTCCCAACTCGGGAGAGATACAGAAAGTAAAAGACCACACTTGGGCCTAACTTAACAAATCAAATAAATTTAACTAAACCTAAATAGAAATTAAATTAAACTTTGCTCGCAGAGCAGATTCGCGGAGTTTGGCCTCTAACTAACTGGTGCGTAGCAAGAAATACTAATACTATCGCACTTCAATTTATTTCAATATGCAATCACGTAGTAAGCACTATGGCTTATAATTTTAGCTGCTAGGTGGTCAGGCGAACGACGAGCAGACTGACCATGATCTGAGACTAAAGCTCTCTCACACTGAGAGGTTTCTACCTCTGGTTTAAATAGTACTTGGCTGTACTTCAAAATTAGCATAAGCTGAAAACGCGCGCTTCTTCTGACGGGAAGTTGAAACAGAGAAGAGATAGAAAGATTTAAATTAAAATAAAACTTGGTTAGTTTAACTAAAACCTTACATATTTAC
>KL818346.1:0-104912 GCA_000611955.2 Stegodyphus mimosarum | reverse complement strand
ACATGAAGCAAATCTAATTACAATTCGAAATAAATAGCCAAATAAATGTGAAATTCGTAACATGTTTATTACATTAATTGTTACTTTTAAATTCTATATTTTCTTACTCCGATTCTTGTAATGATCTGTTGTATATATTTTTGTAAATACTTTTGCATCGACATTCAGTGGTTTGTCATTATTTCTGATTTTATTATTGTAAACAATATTTTTGTATCCATATATTTATTTAATAACTTTTATGTACACAATATAATGTCATTTACTGATATATGTTTTGTGATGAGTGAAAAATATTTATTTTATTCCCAAAATATTAAATATTTCGTAAAGGCTACTTGCTCAGTTTCTTTGTTTAAATTCCTACGTAAATTACAAATGCAAAGGTTGTTTGTAAATGGGTGAATTTTAATGACTAGCCCAATGCACAAAATGCACTTCGATTATTTTTCAACTGTGTATTCCATATCCATTATAATGTGCAAAGAACTGATAACTACAGTTGCTGCCGATTACATAATTCATATAACATAAGCGTTATATGAATTAGAAGTAACTTCAAATAAGCTTTTTGACAAACAACTTCAAATAAACTTTTTGACAAGCAACTTCAAATAAACTTTTTGGCAATGTTCATTTTTGTATTCCTACATATATACATATACACATCTAATAAGTCATATATTTACATACACATAGAGAGAGAGAGATACGATGGTTTAGAAGTTGTTGATGTATGTGTATTAGTATTGTGTTAATGTTATTTATATTAATGAATGTATATAAAAATGTTTTCAGTTATTCATAATAATAAATTCATAAATTTCCAATGTTTCAATATGTAGAATTTGTAATAAAAATGTGTTTATAATCTAAAAAGCATTTCATTAATAACATGAACATAATAGCATACAAATTTAAGGTGCACCCTCATTATTACATAAACTATGTTTTAACAAATATACATAATCGCTGATTTTAGCATAATCGCTGATTATGCAGTTTCAATTTAAAAGTAATAAAAGTAATTAGCAGAAAAGTAAAGTCGAACATATACAAACATATTTTAAAAAATTATTCACCTTAATAAAAAAAATTCTATTATATAACAATAACATTCTTTTCACACGATCAGCACGGAACACGACAATTTCGGCGACGAATAATTTGTAAACAAATCATCAGAAGTAGTACATCATCACCAAGCACATCATAAAATATTGTGTACTCTTGAATTTCCACGATTTTAAATTTAATGAATATGTAAGCATTTAAAAATGACTTATACAGTTATACTACAACAAAGCAGCAATATATATATATATACGGCTTTTTCCGTATTTCTTCAGTTAAATCGTTTTCTATTTCCACCGTCCATACTTTCACAACAAGAGCCACCGCTCTATTGAAAATTACCTTTGATTCTTCAGAAGCAGATATGATTGGTTGATCTCTACGTGGAACAAGGCTCCAGACAAAATATTTTCGGGAAAGGTTCAAAATGTTTCGCATAGCCGGCACATGTTTCGCCTAGCTAGACGATACATTTCTCGGAAACCTCCCGTTTAACCCATATTTCACCATCGTCCTAAAAATAGGACAGCACACTTAAATAGTCTTTGTATAAAATCTTCGAATTAATTTAATTCAAATTAAAGATGATTTATTATTTAAGAGTCATTTAACTATATATTTGTCTTTATCGCAATTTAGAATTAATTTAGATATTTTTAATTAATTTTTAAAATGCGCATTTTTACAGAATTTTTGCTTATGTTGTCAACGTACAAGTTTATTAAAATTTTGAGCTCCAATAAAAACATATATATAAATTTACTGAGATAATATTCCATACTTTTACCCCAGTAAAAAAAACATTATCAAAAAATTTTACCTAAAACATACATTTTCTTTGCATTTTTAACTGTCCTAAAAACAGGAAGACGGTCAGATCCACTACTACCAAATCGCCATCAGTTTGTAATGGAGATAATCCGTTCTGTCTCTTTTATATTCCAAGCATTGCTATTATACAATTAACTAAGGCACTTTAGTCTAGCTGGCAGGTGCATATCACGTAATAGACAGGTGTGTGAAATGTGGGGGAGGGGGTTGTGTAAATGTTTCAAACATTGACTCATGAAGTCAGTTTGCATTCTGAAACTCATCGAAGTAGACTAAGATTCTCTCGTTTTGGCATGCTTGAATTTTAGAGAAGAATAAAATTCCAAAGACACAAAAGAAGAAACCAACTAAGAAACTCGTGAATGAGCCATTATCTCATACAAGAGTCCACAGTTTGCTGTCAATAATTACAAATCCTGATGTACATATGATTTATATAGATAATCTCTATTTCACATGAATTATCACCCGTTCTTGGAAATAAAATCTTCTCCGCTACAAGTACTGTTAGATAACACAGAATGTCCAAATGACCCTTTATAACCTCTAAAACAATGTCGAAAATGGAACGCCGCTCTTCAGGTAGCAGTTTTGATTCAAAAAACAAAGTTGTAGCAGTTCGATAGAATGACAGTTGTGTTGTTTCAGTAATGTCCAATTTCAAAGAAGCAAAAAGTGCATCACCCGTAAAAAGAAGAGTAAAAAGTGGCAGAAAACGGGTAAACATACCAATCTGCATTGCATTCTACAATAAATATAAAAACGATTTAGCCTATTTGATAATAATGCAGTAGCTAATGTTACTTCAATTCAAAGAAAGAAAGGGTACTGGCCTTTATTTGTTAATGCGTTTGAAAAAGCATTTGTTGCTTCATGGAAGCACAGTCAGTTATTTTGTCATGATAGTCTGAGCCTTCTTGATTTTCAAAGACACATAACAGTTGCCTATTTGAGACTTTCTATTCCGAGAAAACCATATTGCAGAAAACTGAGTGTTCAACAGGTTAATAAAGATTTTCTAAAGCATTAAAATGAACATCTTATTGCGAAAAACCATTAGAATAGACAAAGAAGATGACAGCTAAAAACTTGCGCATCAAAACCAACAACTATCTGTTAAAAATGTAACGTTGGATTATGCTTAAGGTGTTTTCCCCCATTCCACCTACATAAGAATGATTAGCAGTGGATTATACCATTGTCCTAATTTTAGGACAGGCTGTACTGATCAAATTAATAAAAATTTGGTACGTTTTTTGATTTTATGTGTATACATAGACATAGAGAAACACATATTTAAGAATTTATAAAAAAATATTAATTTGTTTAGCGCTTGGTATGATATGGGTTAAATCAGCGCTACTAGAATCGCGTTTCTCGGAAATGTTCCGCCTAAATGGTCGAAGATCACGTCTCCAAATAACTTAGCAGATTTATTAGAAGACTATGAAAACGTACGTGAACACTAGAAGAAGGTCCCTCCCATTCATAGTTCGGAGTCACAAAGGGGCAATAAAAATCAGCCAAATGCAAAAAATTCCCAAATGAATCACCAGTTTGAAAGGAAAGCTAGATATGCCTCCGAAAAAAAAAGTTTATCTTGATCAAAACTGAATCTTATCTTGGCAGTCTTCGCACATTTGCTATGTGCTAATCCAAGTTTAAAAAATCTGATGTGTACACCACGACTTCCCTGTACGGAATATTAAATTATACGCATTTTGCATTTCATTTAAACTTATTGGATTGAATTAAATCTACTTCGTCGATAGCGCATAAAGCACAATAGAATAAATACACTCTTTACAATTCACTACATTTCTTTACCATAGCGACAATCTGGCGCTAGGTTCAATTAACAGCGTTACATCTCATTCATTTTATAACTCAGAATGCACAAAAATTATGTACATCACCTGAAGAATCATCTAATCGTTGCTACATGTTGTATTAAATACTATGATAAATCTAAAACGATGTATAAAAGAAATTTAAAAAAAAAAAAAAAGTAACAGTTTTTTACAGACGATTCAGTATTTCTCATTCAATTAATTCAGTTCTTCTCACTTCGCGACAACGCAAAAATACATAAAAACTCGAAATATCTATATTAAAAATTACAAAGTAACTCTTGAACACTTATTTCCTCGAATAAATTCCAAATTGGATTAAGCATGATTTAATTTGCAATAATAAAAGAAGGCGCTATCTTTGTTGTTGCAAAGCTTAGTTTCTCTAGGTTGGCAACAAATCCACTATTCTCCTAAATATCAAATGTAAACAAATATGTCCGCCATGAGAAAAATTATTAGGCTTAGCCCGACTTAAACGACTTTTAAATTGTTGATAATTCTACAAATCTTGCATGCAGATTTATAAAAGGCATAAAAACCGTAACCGGAAGATATGAACAACATAATTCAAACATTTTTGAAGCAAAAAATGTACAATTTACCAACATATAAGAATAAAAAATCTGATGTGTACACCCCATGACTTCCTTGTACGGAATATCAAATTATACGCAATTTTTCTGCCTTTCATTTACACATATTAGTTAACGAATTTTGAATCACTTACATACAGTTAACGAATTTTGAATTAAATCTACTTCGTTGATAACGCATAAACCACAATAGAATAAATGCACTCCTTAAAGTTCACTATATTTATTTACCATAGCCAAACTTCGGCGCTAGGTTCACTTAACAGCGTCACATATCATTCATTTTATAAACTCAGAGCAAAAATTATAGCATCCTGACGAATTACCACAAGTTCTGTTCATACTATAATAAATCTAAAACGATGCATAAAAGAAATTAAACAAATAAAAAAGAAACAGTTTTTCACAGACGATTCAGCGCCCCTTACCTAATGCGCATACGCTACTAATTAATTCAGCTCTCACTTCGCGGTAAGGCAAAAATACATAAAAATTCTAAATATTTTCATTAAAAATTGAAAGATATAGAAAAACATAAAATACCAAGTACAGTTAAAACAATTAAAAAAACAATTGTTACAATTAAAATTACAATTTGTACGCAAAAACGAACTAATAACTTAAACAATAATTCCAGAATGAATCAAGCATAATTTAATTCGCAATCATAAAAGAAGACGTTACTTTGTTATTGCTTAGTTTCTCTAGATTGGCAAGAAATCCACTATTTTGCTAAACTTCAAATGTAAACAAATGTGGCCGCTATCATAACCAAAAATTATGCTTAGCTGCACTTAAAAAACTTTTAAATTGTAGATAATTTCACAATATTGCATGCAGGTTAACTGAGGGCATAAAAATTTTAACCGAAAGACAAGAACAACATAATTCAATCATTTTTAAAGCAAAAAATGCACAATTTACAAACTTATAAGAATAAAGGAACTGAGCTTACTGTGTCGAGTAACAGAGTGGATATATATGTACATATATTTGTATACTTTTTGTGCGGCCAATTGCAACCAAAATGCGAGGTACACATCTACATGTTATAGCAGCTTTATATACAAAATTTCAACGTTCTGAGGCTACTCGTTTTTGAGTTATACGAGATACATACATACATACGTACGTACCTACGCACAGACGCCACGAAAAAATCTCTTCGGAATTCATTTTAAATCAGTTTTATAATAATTTGGGGGTGGGAAGAGTCTTTTATTCTATCCTTACGTACGGATGTCACTCAAAATCATCGTTAAAATACATTCGATAGCTTTCAAAATAGATATTTTCGTTGAAATATGGTAGCTGAAATTTTTGGAGATTACAATATTTCCTTTTTATTTCGTACAAGGAAGTGAAAAACTGAGCCGAGTAACAGAGTGGATATATATACATACATTTATATACCTTTGGTGCGGCCGATTGCAACCAAAATAGGAGGTCCACATCTACATGTTAGTCCTATATACAAAATTTCAAGAGGCTATTTTTGAGTTATGCGAGATACATACATGCGTACGTACGTTCGGAAATTCGAACGTACGCACAGACGCCATGAAAATATCTCTTCAGAACCCATTTTAAATCAGTTTTATAATTGTTTTGGGGGCAAAGAGTCCTTTATTCTGTCCTCACGTACGTATGTCTCTCAAAAACATCGTTAAATTGCATTCCATAGCTGCCAAAATGGATATTTTCTCTGAAATATGATACTCAAAATTTTCTGCGATTACAATACTCCCTTTTTACTTCGTATAAGGAAGTGAAAAGCACCTCTCAAATTAGTCCCGTGATATCAGAAGTACTTTCGAAAATAAGTATACATACTTGCGGACTCTTGCCCACAACACCTAGGAGGCAAGACATATACATTTTGTTTATCCTCCAAATATCCGGAAAAGATTATCATAGAAGATATCACTTCCGTTGTGATAGTGGATGCGTTGCAAGGAAATTCAGTGCGATCACGGGACTTCATTTATGAGCACTTTAACGACCGAATTCTTTGAACGTTTTGGTTTTAAAGTTAGCCATAGTTCGGTTCACCATCCCCAGTCTAATCCGGTAAAGAAATTTCATCAAAACATAAAAAGAATAATACAAGTTTTATGTTTGGAGGTTGGTTCTGATTAAGAAAAAGTTTTACCGTCGACTCTTCCAGGCTCAATAACAGTGACGCATGAAAGTATGGGCTTTGCACCTGCGAAATTAGTCCAGGGGAAAATCTGCGTACTCCAGAGACATTACTATACGAACACTGGACGGATACACAAGAGAAGGAACAACCGGTGACCTAGTATGTATTTACTCATAAATCGCCTAAAAAAATGCCAAGAGCTAGCAGTGGAGAAAATGCAATATCAGTAACTCAAAAGAAAAAATATGATAAAAATACTATAAAAGAGGAATTTAAAGACGGTGATCTAGTATTAATTTTGGCCATTTCCAAGGCAAACAAACTTTCGGTTTATTGGACGGGACCGGGGAAAATTGAAAATAAAATATCTGAAACGAATTACACTGCTCTTCAAAAGTTAAAGAACAGTATGTTTTTCAAATCTCAGCATTACAAAAATGTCAGTACCGTTTAAATTCACAGTTTATATGCATGAGAATAAAGAAGTTTAAGAAAATATTTTTAAAATCTATAGCTACCGTTTTTATTTTATAAAAATGAATACTTTTACCAGGAGTTGGAAAAAAATGCAAAAAAATTGTAAGTTTCGCTCATGAGTTTTGATCTAAAATTGTTATTAGCATTTTTGTTGACAATACACAAAAGAGTCTATCACTGCCCAGAAGAATTCGTTTGCCCGATTCGTTGAGGTGGCGGGCGATCTGATGGATGGAAATGGGGATGTTACAAGCTGATGCTGCTAGACGTCTCAGTGTCTCTTGTACTGTGGTTCACCGGTTATGGAATCAGTTTGAATCCAAGGATTCTGTGTCTAGAAGACATGTTCCAAGAGACCAAGAGTTAAACCACCTGCCAGAGACCATTATTTAATGCTTTCGGCCCAAAGGAGGAGTAACATTACTGCGCCTCCGCTCATGGCAGACCATTTAATGGCAACAGGAACAAGAATCTCAGCTATTACAGTACGTAGACGATTGCACAATACAGGTCTGTATGCAAGACGACCACCTGTTTGTGTCCGATTGACTCGAAGACACAGAGGTGCCCGTTTATGTTGGGCAAGAAAACACGTCTCCTGGACCAGTAAAAAATGGGCGTCTGTTCTCGTCACAGACGAGCGCAGGTTCACATTCGAGAGTGATTTAAATCATCAGCTGATCTGGTGGGAACAACGCATCACATACAACCAATTCCACAATGTGGAAAGACACAGTTAACAGAGGTGGTGGAATAATCGTTTGGGCTGGGATCTCTCTCGCTGGTCACACTGACCTGCATGTGTTCCATCGAGGAAATTTGACCGGTACGAGATATTGAGACAAGATCCTTGATCAATATGTATGCCCATATGCCGCTACTATTGGTCAAGGTTACCAGAAGCCGTCGGAAGTTAAGACTAAAGCTAGAAAATATTTTACAACACCCAAGACTAAAACTGATATAAGGGCATTTCCAAGATTAGCAGGCTACTATTAGTCTTTATATTCGGATATATTCAGCAATCGCCGCTCCGTTGACTGATCTTTTACCGGTGAATCTGATCATGGAATAGGAATTATTCTACCACACCACTCTAGCAAGTGAGAAGACCAATTATTTTCCTGAGCGCAAGAAGTTTTCAGAGGTAGAAAAAAATTTTGCACTACCGAAAAGGAATGTGCCAGCATCGTTTTTGGTATCGCAGAAAAACACAAAACAAATATTATCAATTATTATCTGGACGGTCAGGACTTTGATGTGCAAAGTTATCATAATCCGCTCACTTTGTTACAAATTGATTACTAATCCTCGCTCAGTGCGTTCAGCCACATAATTTCACACTTGTTCATCGTTCAGGAAAATCCAATAAGAATGCCGATGCGTTAAGCCGAAAGACTTAAGATTCTACTTTTTTTACGGTCTGTGTAGACTTGTTTATTTCTGTATAGCATTAAAGAATGTATGCTGTATATTACATACGGTTTCTTTGCGACGCAAACGAAAAAGGAAAGGAAGGATATCTGAGAAATGCCATTAAGTCGCATGTTACCGCCGTCTGATTAGCATCATGCGGAAATTGTCTCTTTTCTGTAACTGTGCTGATGTTTCACTTTTTAACCAATAAACCTTTATTCAAGTTTAAAATAATTATTAAAAAGACCACTGGTCTGATTATTTTCCATCTTGGAAATTCGCTTACGTTACCGAGGATTTAAGTGCAACAGCTTTCAAATGGTCCAACATCTAAAATTAACAAATTTTAGAAAAAAATCTCTAATAATTAATTATCTAGGGTTTTTAAAACATCCCTAGAGGAGAAATGACTTTCCATCAGCGCTTTTCCCTGCAGTTATAGGTCTATGATCTATGTTAAATATGGCAGACGAAAAGTTTAGCAAAAGAGGGTAGCGTTTCATGATGATTTTGCGTTGGAACATTTTTGAAGGGAGAGAGAACTTTGGCGCAATTTTTTTAATAATTACGTAAGTAATACGTCAATTTACGTAAGTAAAGAGTGAAAACATAAAAAGCCTGAGAAGGATACGGTGTATACTCAATACCATAGCCACGATCATGCACAAGGCTTATTGACAGAGGAAAATATAAAAGGAAGACACGAGGCTAATAGGAGGGACCTAATCATTAATGAGCGTAAAACAAATTTATGGTAGTTACTAGTAGAGCACATAATCCCCTCCCACTGCAAATAAATTATACTTTCGAGGGCATTTTTCAGTTTATGTATCTGGTACTACCATCCCTAATGATATTAAACTTGAAATTGACATTAGATTAGAGCTAATACATGTTACCAAGGCTTAAAAATTTTGTTATTGTCTAAATTATTAAACTTCAAGACAAAAACAAATCTTATTATACCTATCATATCGTATGGTAGTGAATGCTGGCCATTAACAGAAAGAGATGAAGAAACACTTCTAATGTTTTAAAAGAAAAAATATATGATCCAGTTGAAGAAAGTAAGAGACGGAGAATTCGGTTTAACCATGAAACATATAGAAGATGCAAACCTAATATTGTCCGAGTCATCAAATCTCATCGTACCAGGTGACATGGATATATTTTTAGAGACCATAGTGACTAATCGGATCTGTTGGAGGAAACTTACCGAGATGGCCCTGGCTTGCACTAGGCCGTAGTACAATTGAAGAAAGGAAAGGAGGGATGATCCCCTTTAATAATCATATAGTTTTCATAATGTGATTTCACACTAAAAACGGAAACAGGGAGAAAAGGACAGTTTACAAGTCCCGGTGGCTGTTGGTTCCATTCCTGTAGTTATGCTATTTTCAAATCCTGGAACATTCTGACAGGTGGGGTTGCAGTTGTCCTCCACAGAACATCCCAGATATGTTCTATCAGGTTTAGGCCTGATCCATTCTAGTTACCCAATCCATTCAATTAATATCCTCACCTTCCACAACATCATTATGTGGAAGTGCATTGCCATATGAAAAAATGAACAAAACAATAAAACTGCCACATGCACTTTTAATAACCCTTTCCCTAAAATACTCCAGTCATACACACATGTAATCCAGTATAAAGTTCGAGATCTGGACGTCCAATTATCCGGAATGATCTTAAATCCGGACCTAAAATCCACAAACAATTTTTTTATGGTGTGTATATATACGCATATGCATTTAATTTTCTCCCTCCCATAACAAAATATGAGGAGAGTCCCAATTCTTAATTTCACTTAGGCACTAAATAAAATATCTCATTATTGAAGAAACAATCATTTTAGCATAATTTGTTAGATTAATAACTTGGCTCTGTAGCTGCGTATCTGCTTGGCATACTTCTCAAACAAAAATATTCTACACTCATGTCCAAAATTATCTTTACATACCCAAAAATGATGATATTCAATGAAATATCGAATCAATAAGATCCGTATTTGCAGGGAATGTGTGAAAACCAAGCCTAATTAGCACTATCCAATCAAAAGTAATCAAATGGTTTGTGATATGCAAATCTAGGCGTTACGTCATCCAAGGGTGAATCAAGCGCTTTGCGCAAACTGAATATTTGAGTGAATTTCTGCAACATAGCGTTTGATTTCAGTGTGTAGGGACTCAAAGCGGTTTGTTATGGCTTCGAAGTATCATTTGGAAGAATCTGTAAAATGGCAAATTATCGGCCGTTTAGAAGCAGGGCAGTCAATCATGGAAACAGCCACATGTCTGAATATTTCAAGACAGACAGTCTCTAAGCTATGGAAACAGTTTCAAAATGATGGAAGTGTTGTAAGGAGGCCTGGACAAGGTCGGAAACGAATGACAACTGCTTCTGAAGATCGGTATCTGGCATTAACTGCCCGTCGTAACAGAAAGGCTACTGCTCGCCAGTTAAGTTCAGAGCTTGCAGCCGCCACTGGAACTGTTGCATCACGGCAAACAATATACAGAAGGCTTAATGAAAAAGGCCTTTATGCCAGAAAGCCAAGGGTATGTGTTTTACTGTCTTCACAGAAAAAGAGGGATCGCTTTAATTGGTGTAAAGAACATCAAAACTGGACTGAACATCAATGGTCCCATGTTCTCTTTACTGATGAGTCGCGGTTTAGTTTAACTGGTGATTCTAAACGTGTTTACATCTGGAGGGAGTCAGGAACACGAAATGATCCCTCGAACATTGTGGAACGTGACCGTTTCGGTAGTGGAGGTGTGATGGTATGGGGTGGAATAATGATCGATGGATGTACGCCCCTACACGTGTTCAGCAGCAGATCTGTGACAGGCCAGATATATCGGGATGAGGTCTTAGATCCTTATGTAAGACTTTTCAGGGGTGCATATGGACCTGACTTTTTATTTATGGATGATAATGCCCGTCCACATCGAGCAAACCTCGTTGATGAATTCCTTGAAAGTGAAGACATTAAGCGAATACCTTGGCCACCAAACTCTCCTGACCTTAACCCGATAGAGAACTTATGGGACTACCTTGGAAGAGCAATTGCACGTATACATCCTCCTCCTAGAGATGTAAATGCTCTGAAGACGGCATTGCTGGAAGAGTGGAGATTAATTCCCCAAACTGTAGTTAACAACGTTATTTCCAGCCTTAAAACACGTTGTGATATGTGTGTACAAGTCCGGGGAGATTATATTCCATATTAAATTCATAAGACTTAATTCTTTTTCTGAATCATTCCTTTTTTCTTAACTCTCTTTGTCACACTTTAGCATTTTTATTGTTTCATGCTACAATTTTATATCATATGAGGTGATCTTCAATTTTTTCTTTTGCATTTATGTGTCATCATGTTATGTATGATTCCACGAAAATTCATTAAATTATAAGTCATAGTCTCTGAGAAATCCATGAATTTATGCATGTAAACATAATTTTGGACATGAGTGTACATAGGAACATGATTGATTTTATGCCTACTAGCATTTTATATCCCTGACTCCAACTTGTCAAATGATTATTTATTCTATTTTGCTTTCATCACCTCGACAACTTGGGTAATGACACATGCAGCGATGGCTAAACAAAGGACTTGAACAGTGGAACTGAACAAGAAATTTTGTATGTTCATAGAATTGAACAGAAAGTATTAGCATAAAAAAAACGAAGCAACTTAACTTACATCGACAGAAATTTTTAATAAAGTAAACAAATAAATATTAAGCTTTTTTTGTAAATTTTGATACACTTTAGATCATAAATGCTCATTATTTCATAAATCACGATTTCTTACTTTTAACTTTATGATTTCTGCATACTATTATACTAGATTTGAACCCGGAAAAACACAAATCCGGAATCGCCGAAGTCCCGACCTCGGACTTTGTACTGTACTAAAATACATTTTTAGCTAAAGATTAGCATTTTTTGTTTACAAGCACAACTTAAAAAACACCAAAATTTGGAAATTCTAATTTTGAACACCAATGTATAAATTGCATTGTAATACCTTTGTTTGGCATCTAATGCTAATTTCTACAGTTCCCCCCGTCAAAATTCAGCATAAAGATTTGTATTTATTTGTAAACTTTCACAGAGCTCATTGTTAAAAAATTAAAATATTCAACTACAAAAATAAGTAAAAGCTCTGGATATACTTTTGCAATATTCTCCAAATTTTCTGTGTTCAGTTTATGAACTGTCAACAGTTTCTGACTACACTCAAAGCACTTACCCAAAGTTAAGTTATTACTATTTTAGTATCACTCCTCTACCCATGATTTTTCAGTTACACTTTTTCTACACAAAGCTGAAATTTTATCATCTTCAGAAGAGTCTAAATTATCACTTACACAATACATTATTTCCTTCATTTTTACTTCAGTAAGACTAGTTTTACGTCTAAATTCATCATTACAAAGTATACGGACAACAGAATTACTGTTTCCACAATCAAAGTAGCCAAGCAGTAATTTTGCTGAATACTGGTTTCAACCTCGGTTCAATTCCAGGCGAACGAGTTGGCTGCATGGGTGTTTTCCCCCATGTGTAACGTATATATAAGCCAATTTCCCTTAGAAAGTCCTCTACAAAGGTATCTTTCTCCTTGGGCAGATAGTACACATATGCTCAATCAAATAAACCGAAGCAAAAGTAAATAATATGCAGCAAGTTACAGTTTCATTAAGTGGAATAACACATGATATTGTTTTACACAGAAGATGTGATAAAGAAATGGGATTTAAGGTGTATTAAAAAATCTCCTCCAACACAAGTGACAAAACGTTTTGTGAAGTCGTAATAAACATCACCTTCCCACTTTGCAACTTAAATGTCATGTCAAATACAATTCCTCAAAACATAAATATAAAATAAGTTATGCTGAAAATTAATTAAATTTATAATTTCTAATCTTCTATATTAAAAAAGTGAAGCAATAACTGACAAATGAGCCAAAAAGTTCATACTACACAATATTCACTTAAAATTTGCTTACAATAATAATAAATTGAATTATAACTCATGTGAATCAAAACAGAAAATGAAATGTTAGAATAACATTTTACAAATGTACTATGTTTATCCCCTGGAAAATATTCTGTTGTTTCCACAAACATCTATAATGTATAAATAATAGATTCATTTGAATAGAAAATTAATTTCAATTTATATCTTCTCCACTGTTTTTTGTGTTTACAAATGTATCTTGCAGATTAAACTTTATTTTTAAAGCAAAAGTTTTGCATGACTAGATGATATAGTTTAATAAAGTAATAATAAACAGAAAAATGTTATCTCGTGATACTGAGTTTCAATTTATTGTTTGATAAATATATATTTAGTAATACCCAAAGTGTGTAAATATTTCTTAAATATATAAAAACAAAATGTAAAGCAGATAACTTTGTAATTTTTTTAAACTTTTTAATACAATATAGAATATGGACATTATGTGAAATTCTCTTAGAATAAAATTGAAGATTCAAACAAAGTGAAGTTCTTCGACAGAAGCCCTCTAATGTTTATCACATTTAATGCCTTTTGCATGTTCTGTCCAGCCTTGCAAGGTTTTTCTTGTGATATATTCCAAACTGTCCATAATAACTCACTGTACTCTCACTTTCTCATACACCACATAAAGGCGATGATAGTTCTAATGGTTTAAACTAAATTTCAATTTTTTTAATGCATTAAATTTTCTTTTTCTTTCCCTTCTCACTTCAGTATTTTAGACTGTTTGGCTAATGTTAACTTATTGAAAGGGTATAAGACCATAAAAATTTCTGTTGTCCAAAAGTTGATTGCTAAAACAAATGTGCTGTACTTTCTTTTTTTTTTTTTAAGGTTCCTACAATCAACTTTTAAATTTTATTAGTTTAAAAAAGCTACTGGTGCTTAAGAACGTAAGATATGTTTGAACCTAAATGTTCAAAATGTGCTCTTTTAAATAAATGAAAATAATTTTAAGTTTTAATTCTTTTAAATAAGAAATTAATGTGAGAATTGGTTTATTTTGGCAATTCCATAAATGCCCATATTTTTAAAAGTCTGCAAGCAGTTTTTATTATAAGATGGAAAACAATTTTAACTATACATTTATTTTTATTCATTATGAAACCAATTTTATTATAGAATGATGCGAAAGAAACCCAAAAAAGGCTCTGAAAAGATATCCATTTTGAATGAATAAATAGACTTTATTATGAAATTTCACAACTAGGCTTTAAAGTAATTAAGACAAAACTGAATACAAAGACTACAACAAGAAAAGTACTGTACACTTATCTAGGAGGGGTTTAAAATTACATGAAAACCATGGGAAAAAGAAGGAAATTGAGTGGTAAAGAGCAAGCCTAGCTATATTACAGGTTGAAGCCTCCTCACTGATAAACTCTCCTGTCCCGGTCATTTTTATCAACCCAGACAGATTACTATTTGTATTAACTCTATGCCTTTCTCACCATTTTAAATATGATAAGAAAAATATCACTAAGTAAGTAAACTAAAAACTTTTTGTCATACTAAATGGAATGCTTTTTAAACTTACCACAATTAAAGTTTAGGAACATTAGCAGTTCACAATAAGAATAAAATAAACTGTTAATAAATGCTTTAAATAACAAAGATAGGTATGGAGATGTAATTTCAAAGAAATTAATTCCTAATGTTACTAAATATAGATGACTAGTTTAAGTAGCAGCAGTAAAATCAAAATTGTATCCAACAATAAATACTTTAATAATAAAAAATATAGTAAACATAATATAGATTTTCAGAAATCATTCAACTAGTATATAATCAGAAACAAATAAATGTTAAAAAAAAATAATAAAAATTCTAAAATTATTTTCTGTACTTAATGTGGGGAAAAAAGAAATACTGCTTTAAACATAATGAAGAATACTAATATATAACAGAAATATGAATTTGATCAGAAATTCCGAAAATGAGATTCCAAGAAGACAGCTTAACCAGCCCCCTGCATTTAAATACTTACTTCAAAAGTATTTGCTTCATTATTTACAATATAACAATTCATAACAGGCTAGGGAAAAATGTATGACATAAAAATCAATAGAAATATTTTCTTAGTGAAATAAGAGAAAAAGTAACACAAGAGAAGCAGTTACAATATTGCAAAAATACTTTACCTATCAGAAAAAAATTGGTTTAATCAGTTTGATATAAACCTTTCATCATGAAATAAGCAAACAGTTACAAATCAGAAAAATCTTTATTATAATAAATGTAAACAAAGTACTTGTACAGAGCTGCACAATGCAAAATCTATTGCAATTTGATACAATACAACCAAAACAAATATATCAAAAACATTAATATAGCAAAAAATGTTACATCATATGCTTACAACATTAAAAAAAGCTGAAATATGCACATCAAACTATACCCAGCCACAAATAATGGTTTGTAGGAAAGTTGTCATTCATATATTCATCAGCTTCATTTAATTATTGAGATGCACATGATGCTATTACAGATATTTCATTCTTCAAAATACTTCAGCAAGTCGGGTTCAATGTCCTGAAAAAGAAAAACCAAATTTCATAACATTTAAAAAATGACATACAAAATTTAAAAGGAAAAATACACAATTTTCAAGACAGCTATGAAAGAGAAAAGGACATTTTTTTTTTTTTTTTTTTAATTTTCTATCTTTCATCTTTATGTAATTTCCAATACACATAGCTTCTAAATTTCACACTTGAAAATACATGCACATATATATATATATAAATATATTGAAAGCGTAAACCATTAAGTACCAAAAATGAGATGTATAAAAAAGCAGGCAAGTGCTCATTCTATATTGCTTACTCCAATGGCTATTAAACAAAATTTCAGCTTTAATTTTCATGTCTGGAAGAAATGATTCAGGATGCTACATTAGGTTCATACTGCATACATTTTTACAGTAATAGAAAACGACTTTTCAGTGGAATGAAAAAAATAAAGCAATTTTTCTTTGCTCTAAAACAAATGAGATGGGAAAGAAAGTTTGTGGAGAAAGTGTAATTCAATACATGAAATTTATTTAAAATAAACTTAACTCAGTAGAAATTTTTCATAAAAAAAATTCGCCATACAAATGAGTAAGAACAAATAACCAAAGCATTTCTTTAGTTCATAGTAAACTGTATCATCAGATACATTTTGTTTCTCAAACAAATTTTAAGTAACACATTTTTAGTGTCACTGTGTAATAGTTGAGAAACATCAACATCAAATGCTGCCAAATAGATTTATTTTTCTACTTCTCTGGTTGCACTTACCAACTCAAAAAGCAGTACTGCGAATATAAATTACAGAAATGGAAAATATAAAGCTACAGGAGGAAGCTAATACAAATTATAAAGGCTTGGTTATCAAATGTGCTTGCTTCAAGTCTTTTTTCAATAAAATTTCAAGAACTTAAGCACTAGTTCATTACTTTTTTACACACAAAACTTAAAAGTAATTAACAAGCAGAAAAAATGTTTTTGCAAAATTTTTGGCTATAAAAATTTGCTTTTAAAGTGAAATTTTGTACGACTTTTGGCCTTTTTAACTATGAACTAAAACTATAACTAAATTTTTATTTTCCACTTTTATTTATTTCAGTTGTTGGTTCTATTATTTGCTAAAATAGCACTTTTTAGAGCAAATACATATTATTTTCTAATGAAGCAAATACTCATGAATTTGATTTTCTTACATTATTTATAAGGGCCTCTACCATAATACCTAACACAATCCACATATAGTCTATGACACTGAACACACAATTTGTTTAAAATTATACATCTTAATTTTAAAAAATGAAATGACCGATTGTCAAAACTATGTCTGTTAATACAATTCCTGTTTCATGTTGAAATTAAAATTACTGTCTGTTACAAAGTCAATTGCACTTATTGGCCATACTTGATACACTTTCTTCACAACTTCACCCTGTCCATTTTGATAACAAATTTTAACATACTCTAGCAAATGTTTTTTAAATTAGTTCCTATAATAGCACGCAGGACAATTTATCATTGTTTTCATTCAATTATGACATCAGCACACTTTAAGTCTAAAAAATCCTCCTGGTGACACAAAGGAGTATTAGCAGAGATTAACATGTAGAATATTTGTGAAATATATATAAAACTTACAAGTTTACCACTATTTGAATATAATAAAATTTGTTACTAGTTATTTAATTTGTTTATTATGAAATTTTAGAACATTTCACAAAACTCTGAATAGCCTTGTATTATATATAATTTCTTCATGCTTCCTTTTAATAAAAGAGTGAAAGTTGATTTTAGTAGAAAACATTTACCTTACCTAAAAACTAAAACATAGATATGTTGTCCAAAATGAACAAAAATTTTTACATGCAACTTTGATGGTGAATGCATGGTTAGCAATAATTAGGTAATCCTATCTCTAAAGCTACAATAGCAGGAACAGAAAATTCTGGTTAAATTAACTTGAAAATTTACTGCAGGTAGACTATCAAGGAATGTCCACAGCACCTGAACAATAGTAGCTGCCCACCTGCCTACATACACTGCAGACTGATATTAGCTGGCAAACTAAAATGAACAGTGGTGCAGATTAATACACACTGAACAGCACAATCCCAAGTAACCAGAGCTGTGGAGTCAGGCAGATTTTTAGGTAAAACGAGTCAGAGCTAGAATCATTAAAAAAATTGAAACTCCGACTCCAGTTTTTGTTGGACAGTTTCAATTTGAAACGAAATTAAAGTGAATTGAAAAAAAAATTAATGATACATTGAATTATTACTTTTATTTATGGACTATATACATTAATAATATTAGTTATTTTCCATTTGATTGACATATTAATAAATAAATATAAGGGAGGAGGTTGGGTGTGATATTTGCCATAATTCATTTACTTACTTCTTCAGCTCATAGATGGCATTATTGCTGCATAATTCACAACAAGAAAAAGGAGCCCATGGCTCCAAAATGCATCAAATGCTACAAATCTTGTTGGTACCCATGCTACAAATCTCACTGTTAAATTTAAGCAGAAAGCAAGAGCAGCAAGGACTTCCAAAAGTGATGCCATTGTTAGAAGGCGAGCAGGAAAAGGAGCAATGATTGATCAAGCAAAGTGAAAGGGAAGTACATATTTGATGCTAAAGAGATTATTAGAATTAAGAACTTTTTTAAAAGATGTAGATAACTCTAATGTTTTACTAAGAGAAAGACTGTGGAATGATCTTGCAGAATTGGAAACTCTTCTTCATACAGCTCACATAGCCCCCAAAAAGCTACAATCTGAAGAATTAAGAAGAGGCTTGTTTCTGCAAGAATGGAAAAATGTGATGTTTGTTCTTTCTAAAATGGGACGGCTTATTGCAGAAGGAATCAATTCCTCAATGAAAAAAAGAGAAACTAGCTTGATAGACAATGAGATCTTGCTGGGTTCAATATATGAAGATCCAAAAAAAATATTTGGATAATATTGAAATGGCTAAGGCTATCAGGACTGAGTGTTCTGTGCATGCTCTTTGTAGACATTGTGAAATATTTACCAGGGTGTTTCTTCTCAAGTCCTGAACTGGAACAGTGAGCTGATAAAATGTTAGCTTTGTTCTGATGTAGGTACTGTGCTGGAAAATGACTGCACTTGAAGGGGATTTAAAATCCTCTTTATTAACTCACTAGTATTTACACACTTCCCAACTCGGGAGAGATACAGAAAGTAAAAGACCGCACTTGGGCCTAACTTAACAATCCAATAAATTTAAAACTAAAACTAAATTAGAAAGCTAATTAAACTTTGCTCACAGAACACTTCGCGGAGTTTGGCCTCTACCTAACTGGTGCGTAGCAAGATATACTAATACTAGCGCACTTCAAGCTGTTTCAATATGCAATCACGTAGTAAGCACTATGGCGTATAAATTTAGCTGCTAGCTGGTCAGGCGAACGTTGAGCAGAGTGACCGTGATCTGAGACTAAAGCTCTCTCACACAAAGAGGTTTCTACCTCTGGTTTAAATAGTACTTCGCTGTACTTCAAATTAGCATAAGCTGAAAATGCGCGCTTCTTCTGACGGGAAGTTGAAACAGAGAGGAGATAGAAAGATTTAAATTAAAATAAAACTTGGTTAGTTTAACTAAAACTTTACAAGGCAAAGCGAAAGAAAAAGAAACAAGAGACTGTAGATATAAAAATGAAAAAATGCAAACAAGATGTTACACAGCCCTTGAAGAAATAGAGAAATAGGATTACTCTAGCAAGACACCTCTTTTAGAACTTATAAAAATCTATCCTGAAAAGTTAAAAGAAGTAGCCCTAACAGTAACAGCTCTTCCTAATACTCAAATTAGTGTGGAAAGACTCTTCTCAGCTCTCAAGTTTATCAAATTGGATCTATGTTCATCTAACAACGTTCTTGCCATAGCTATACTGTTTCTTAGAAATTACTAATGCCAGTTTTACCATTTCATAATAAATACTAATTAATATAAATAATCTGCTGTGCTATCATTTTTTTTTTCTGTTGCATCTATTGCTTCTTTTATACTTAAAAAAAAAATAAGCTGTAACACATGTGTATATGTTTACATATGCATGACGGAGTCAGAGTCTTTATAATTCCAGTAGTCGGTCATTTTCCCCGACTCCCCAGCCCTGCAAGTAACATTACTAAACAAATTACACACTATCCAAATGTCACATATTTGTTACTAGCATGCTACATAGTATGTTTAACTCAGCCATTTTAATTAAAAATCAGATTATTTCCTTTCTGTCTTATCACACAATTCTTCCCATTCAATCCCATCACATCTGGCAATTTTTTATTTATTTACTATTTTTTTTAATTGCAATTGATTTTACAACTTAGACTCTTGGATTTGCTATGAGATACACATCCCATTTCTTCAAAAATGACATCTTAACAATAAACAAACCAAAAAAAAAAAAGAGAGAGAGACTAAAATGAAATTAAAATTTGACTTAAAGCTGAAATAGCTATGCAGCCTCATCCATAGCAGTGGTATTATATGGTGTAAAATCTACATAGTCAGGATGAACTAAGTATTTAGTTAAGAGTACATAAAACATTAAAAGGCTTATGCTATCACAGTAAAAAAAAATAAAGTTAAAATCAAAAATATTCCAAAAAAATCCACAAAAGTCTAAAAGAAAAACAGTGAGAAAAGTAACATAGTAATGTTTTACATAGTACTAAAAACAACTTGTTTCAGTTAAAAACTTCAAAAACACATGCGAACTTCTATGATGTACAAAATATACAAATAATGGGTTGATTGGAAAGTCATATCGTATTTTGCTAACAGATGTCGTTAGAGCATTTTTTTAAACAGAAGCACCATGTGCACGCACCTCACTGAAATACTATATAAGGTCACACTTCTAACCCATTCAATAAACAGAAAATTATTCGATTAGAATGAGTTGGATAGATTCTATATGGAGTTGAAAATAGAGGAAAAACTGTTGGTTTTCACTATATTTTGCTTTTTTATTTCCACAAAGGCAAGAAAGCGACACAAGCTTGTGTAAAGTTTATGGGGACGATGCTCTAATGACACATCAGTGCCAACACTGGTTTGCGAAATTCCGTTCCGGCAATTTTGATGCGAATGATGTGCGTCGGTCAGGAAGGCCATTGGAGGCTAACGACGACGAAATAAAGGCAATGGTTAAGTCTAAACCATGGTACACGACACGAGAGGTTGCAGAGGAACTACACATTGCTCAATCAACCGTTCATGAGCATTTAAAGAAGCTCGGATTTGTAAGCAAACTTGGGTTCCTCATGAGCTGAAGAAAATTCATTTGGTGAAGTGTTTGAGCATCTACCATTCCCTTCTTAAGGGTGAAGAAACGACCCTTTTCTGAAGCGGATAGTAACTGGTGATGAGAAATGGATTGTGTACGATAATGTCACATGCAAGTAAGTAGTCTTGGAAACAGTGCGATGAACCACCTCAATCCATGTCCAAAGCGAACATTCACCAGAAAAAGGTCATACTGTCAGTGTGGTGGGATTTCAAAGGTGTTGTTCATTTCAAGCTCTTACCAAGGATTCAAATGATTAATTCAGCCGTGTACTGTCAGAAATTGGACAAATGGAACAGTGCAATCAATCAAAAGCGGCCAGAACTCATGAATCATAAAGGCATTGTGTTTCACCAAGACCACATACGAGTTTGGTTACCCGCCAAAAACTGTTGGAGCTCGGTCGGAATAAGTTGCCCCACCCATTGTACTCGCCTGACCTTGCACCTTCAGATTACTATTAGCTTCGGTCTTTGCAGAATTCCTTGAATCATAAAACATTCGATTCCGATGAGGCTATAAATCGGTACCTGGTACAGTTTTTCTGCTTCTAAAGGCAGGTCATTCTACCATCATGGAATTATGAACCTTGTTGAATGATGAAAAAAGGTCATTGAACAAAATGGTCAATACATTATTGATTGAATTCTTATTTTTATAGGAATAAATCACTTTTGAAAAACATAGTAAGAATGCGACACGATCAACCCGATAGAACCTTTTAAGTTTCACATTTTATAGTAAAGGCTGTATCTTTTAAAAAGGAAGGATTAATTCCAGTTAATTGAAATAAAGATGTGTTGAAAAAACTAAAATGTTCCAACCTAAGAAATTTAAAATTTGGACAATCAAAATATGAACAACAGACAACGGAGCATTACAGTTTGTACAGATCGGAACATTACCCTATTAGCAGATGCTGACAAGTAATCCGACAGCGACCAGTTCGTTAAGTGTATCGAACTTCTTTGTGAGTTCTGTTCATAATCCAATACTCGAATTCATGCTACATGCCATAGCTTATTTGTAAATACCAGTGCTGCAACACATTTGCAGCACTGATATTTACAAATTTGTGATATCTGTATAAGGGATATCAAGTATGGAAAGTGGAACAATAATAAGGCAGCTATGTCTGCCAGTTATTGCTGCTTACACCAACGTGGCCAATATATGAATGCAAGATATCCAGTATAGTATTTCCAGGTCTGAAGATCTTAAAGGAGATTAACAATCAATAGGATTTTCTGAATGACCTACACATCCCAATGATATGAGTTCACTAAGCAAGTCCAAATAAAGGATAATTTTCCTTCATTGTTTTGAGCAAAAATGCCTGATGAATAGCAATTATTTCAGCAGGGGAGAAAATGAACACAGCAAGCTTTGTGCAACCAAATGCCCTTAACAATAAACAAATGCTGATACAACATCATTTGATTCATCAGTAAATGAAGGAATGTAATAGTCATACTATTTCTATGATTGTATAAGATCTGCATGTATAATTTCACTAATGTCATTCTTGTTAGCAGTCTCCTTTCACACTATGAAAAAAATAGTGTTCCCAACATAAACCTGGTTTATTGGATCAACATTCCTTTTGTTGCTTTCATATGATTAATTTAGTTAGTGTAGGAGTTGTCATCTACTGAATGTTGCAAATCAAAGTTAGCTTTAAATAAATCGCAACACAGCTTCAACTGAAATAATTACACGAAAGAGATATGCACTAATTCACTGTTATCTTGTCTTACCATTAAAAACTAAGAAATAAAAAAAAGGGGGGAACTGAAGAAATCTTATTCTTTCCCAAGTCATTGGGTTTTTTCAGGAAATTACAGAATGCTTCCTGGTTGCTGTTAGCAATCGCTCTGTTTTGTCTGATTGAGCTAAAGGCATACGGAAATAAATAAATGTGATGATGTGGCACAAAAATGTGTCACAATCTGAAACGTACTAAAAATACTTTCGCAAATACTTCCCATCAATACACAACATAACCATTGCACTTTTATCCTGACTTAGCAAATTGTAAATAAATAGTGTTTATTTACACACAAACATGGAAAGTATAAAAATATTCTAACAAGAATCATAAGTACTTACGTTTGGTGCTGTTTGAGGACTGTAACGTTTAACAGGCTGCCCATTCTTATCAATCAAAAACTTTGAAAAGTTCCATTTTATAAAGCTAAAAGCATGAAAAATTTCATTAACTTTTTAATACTAAAAAATCAAGGTCACAAATGAAATTTTTGCAGATACAGAAAAATCTTGACTACCTAGAAAGCCTGGAAAACATTTAATACATGAAAATACAGAAAGGCAACATATAAAAATTGCCAATTCACAGTAAAAAAAATAAGTGGGAGAAAAATCTAGTGCAAAAATTATAAAAACTATCATCTTATTTGTTATCAGCTTCCCCTTATGCAAAATTTCGGGGGAAAAAATGCATTCCAGACATAAAAACCAGAACGCCTTACACTTTTTTTTTTTAAATATATATTATTTTAAATGGTAGATTACAAAGACAACTGTAGATATAGAAAGAAAATATGAAAGAGAACAACAAAACTAAAAAGAATCCACAAAATAACCATAAACCTATTTTACGTCTCCCCTCCCGATATCTCTCCCAGAATAATCCAACATTAAATGCAGGACAATGACTCAGATGTGAGGCATCCATTTCTTCATGAAGGTTGGACAGTTTACAAACTGGGATTGGGACAACGTTCATTCAATGCAGATGTTTTAAAGACAATCATGGCCAGTTTTAAATGAAAGACAGAAACAGATTTCTTTCTGGGCCATAAAGGAATGTCAAAAATTTTGTTAATCCTCACTTTATGACTGTTCCTTTCACTAACAGTCTTTTCAAATAGCATCTATGTTTAATTTTTTTATTACTCTTTTGGCAGTATAAAAAGAGTTGTTATGTCCCTTTCCTTGCTAACAAATCTGCCTTTTCATTTCCATGAAGGCTGCAATGTGATGGTATCCATTGAGCTAAGCTGTTTAGTAATTGCTGACATTTTAAAACATTCAACAGACATTGGTGATTAAAAAGAAGAAATGGCAGCTTCAGAATAAAAAAATATGAAAAGCTTTGAAAAATGTCCAAGGTGACATTGGAGTTGAAATAAGGTCATGCGTTATGGCCATAATCTACAGCATTAAAAGCAGTCTTATTGATTGTAAAATGAAAGCTTGCAAAAGACAAGTGTTTGCATTAATACTGTAAGCCAAGTTACAGCCATCCATAAACAATGTAGCCATTTACTCTCAAAATATAAAGCATTAATGATTTCCCAAAACACAGATGTTAAAATTTGGTCATTTGTTTCTTTTCTGAGGAAAATAGGCCTTAAATATATTAATGTAAAATATTCTTATCTGATTATGAAATCCCATCAAACATGTTTGAGATTATGTCAAACTTATGCGTAACATTCAAGCAGAAACTTGGGAAGGGGGACTAATTGCTCTTTAGGTTAGAAAATCAAAAGAAACTAGTTACAAATATAGAATATGAAAAAAACTCAAATCATTTGCTATAATTTTTCACATAGCCTGTCACCATTTATAGATTTTCAAATAAAGTAGTATACTGTGTTCATTAACATTTTTTTTAATGCCAAGATCTAAATTTTTTGTAAATACTCCACTGTAACATTTTGTTTTGGGCAGGTCCCAAATTTTAATCATTTTGCAAAATACAAAGGAAAAAACAGATAAACAGCAGTGAACTTGTTACATTCTTCACAAAAACTACATGAGCATACTGAAAAAAATGATCAAGTTAACATAAAAATGAGCCAAAGATTACACAGTGGCATCTTGCTTATTCATTATTTTCATTAAATCATATTGTTTTCTGACAGCTTTTATTTGTCCAGAGTCATAGCCCTGTATATGCCTTATAGTGGCTTTCAAAATTGCTCATATGCTTAATTTTTTATTACAAAAAGGAAGTAGGAATCATTAACATTTTAAAATACTCCAATTCAATGAATGCTGAATAGTCAGGATTTTACTGTATTTTAGGTTAAATATTCATACTCACTTGCCAAAAGTTCCACCTTGTTTACTTTTTAAGTATGACCAAAGAGGATGAGTATTATCACCATTAACATTGATTTTACTGAACATATCAAACTGAACATTGTATTTCTTTACAAATTCTTTAATTTCTGCTTCAGTACCTGGCTCCTAAATTAAAAAATATCCATACTTAAAAGCAGAAATGCAGAATAAATTTTCTATAATTGTTTTATGTTATTAACTAACATACTACAAAATCTTTTTAAACAACACTTACAACTGATATCTATCACAATCTTAAATAATAATTCACTTCTTTGATTATGATCATTTTACATTTCTAAAGAATTCAATCAGTTAAACACACCGTTACACGAAATGCAAAAATTAAAAGAAAATTTTTTCTTCAAATTACCAATATTAATTTGATAATTTTTAAAGCAATCAAGTTAATTATAATTAAAAATTCTATCAAAACAAAAGCTAAAACATAACAAAATACTTTGGTTACCAAACATCCATTTTCAGTTTGGCCAGTTTGTTTCTCAAATCCTTTTTCTTTACCTTACAACTTATTTCAGAAAAAAATTAATGAAATGTCCAAATTTTTAACTGTTAAGCATATTTTAGCTTTTGTAACGGAAGAAGCTTAAAATGAATTAAATGAATTCAGTTTTGCCAAAGAAATATACATCACTGCTACAATTAAGGCATTTTCTGACCATCATAAGCTCAATCATGAGGACAAACAGACATATGCGATTCTGACAATACGGTAGATGGATATGAAATGAAGATTTTTTTTTTTTTTTTTTCATTTGTTTTTAATCAGTTTATTTTGTACAACATTTAAAGAGAAGAATTCTAGTAGGCAGAAATATTAATTGTAGCTGACATGCTGATTATGTGGATCATTATGTGGATCTGCAATTAATTATCTGATAAATGCAAAAAAAAAAAAAAATGTTTTATTTACTTATGCACTGGTAAAAATATTAGCATTCTCAAACTTCTAATTTTCTATTAATGTGAAATAAATAATAAAAACTAATATGATATAATATGCATTATTTCTTTATTCTATTATCTTACAATAATTATAATTAGATATTATTAACAAAACCTTTACAACAATTATGATTATACTATAATATAATCAATTCAATATTTTCAACTTCTTACCAAAGAATATACACTGGTTATCATAAATTAAGGAAAAATCACAAAAATCCCAATTACTGAAAAAGTTACATGTAGAATTTTATGAAACTTACCCACAATATACAACACATAGTAAGGTATCAAATAACATAAAAAGAAATTATCAGACAATTATGGTAATATACAAATTAGAACATGTATAAAATCACCAAATCGAAGGCAGCAGTTTGCTATAGGAAAAGTACCTTCAATATGGAATATGATCACCTCTAGTAGCAATACAGCACAAATAGCGATGTGTGATGCTTAATTATGCGGTCTATTAGTTCCATAGGAAGTGAGAGCCATTGCTCTTGCGAAGCAGTTGCAAGCGCGGCAAGGGTCTGATGCGGCGGATTGAGAGCACCTAGACGTCTCCCTAAAGCATCCCAAACGTGCTCGATAGGATTCAAGTCCAGGGATCAAGCTGGCCACTCCATGCACATAATTGTTTCCTGTTGAAGATAATCATCTACGATGAGAGCCCTGTGTGGTCCTGCGTTGTTGTCCTGTAACAGGAAAGCAACACTCATTGCCCCAGCATATGGGCATACATAAGCATCAAGGATGTCATCTCTATAAACCTGAGCATTCATGGTTCCCCTTGGAAAGACATGGAGGTCTGTGCATCCACCCAAAGAGATGTTGTCGTGCCCACTGCAAACGGTCTCTCCTATGGCATGGCGTAAGCGGCAAGCAAATGGCTGGTCGCCTCACACACAGACCACCTTCGTGAAGCCTTCTACGAACAGTTGATGTTGACACCAGCCTTCCGGTGGCTGCAGCAACGGGGAATCTAAGAAGAGTCAAAGTAGCGGTTCTATTCTTGCATGCACATATCGTCAAATATCGGTCATTGATCTGATCTTTCAAGCATGTATTAAAATGTAATTAAAAAATTATAGGTACTTTCTTGATAAACTACCCCTGCATAAGCTTTTGGCACCATTTGAAATTTAGATGTTTAGAGACAGGGCAATGGTTGCTTTAAAAAGGAAGTGCCAAATTAATCAAATATAAAACTTTTTAGACTTCTTATAGCATTTATTTCAGGAAAACTGCAATATAGTATAGTCATGCAAACTTGACTCCTGATTACTTGAAAAATTACTCTTTTTTTAAAAAAAAATTGCTAATATGATCGTCAAGCAGAACCTGAGATAAAGTGGCAACAACTAACATCACATATGTGGTTCAAACAGTACAAGTACATTTAAATTACTGGAGTGTTGTAATTACAGTATATGTTAATACGTATGATTCTCTCCATTTGGTTTCCTGTTCAATTTAAATATTTGCTACGGTATCCTAATTCTTCAATTTTTGTCTCTTTAGCTTTCTTATACTAATTCTTAGATTTCTTTGTTATACTGTTTCTTGGATATTATACCAAATTTGGTGATAGATTTTGTCTTTCTCATGGCAATTCCGATCTACTGCATTTTCCCTCTCAGTAACAAAATAAAGCCATGTAAAAACTGTTGATTACCACGCACATGCCTCTTGATAGCTTTTAGCAAGTTTATGGCTGTACTATATACTATAACATACTGGGTAAAGTTTTAGATTATATTCACACTTACAAGAGTTGCAATGTTTTTATGTGCAAGTTAAAATGTTGAAAAAGAAAGGAAATATTAGGTTCGCAACTAAGTTCCCGCTGTTTTTTTACATTGTAACATTCTGCATGCCATCGAATGTTTTTGGCACAATGTTTTAAGTCATTTGAAAGAGATTATTTTGTTCTACTGGATTCTATGTTTTATTTACTTATTTATTTTTTAAAGATAAATTTCTGTTATTTTACAGATCATTAAAATGGAATGTCAAGTTGAGAAAAATGAGCATTTTCGACACCACCTCTTTCTTTTTTTTGCTTTTAATCAAGGTTCTAAGGCCGCATAAGCTTCTCGCAACATTTGTGCTGCATACGAAGTGGGTGTTATAGCTGAAAGAACTGCTCGTGATTGGTATGCCAATTTCAAAAAAAGAAATTTTGATCCCAAAGCCGCATCTCGTTTTGGCTGTCCAGCTGAGTTCGATGAAAAGTGATCGAACTGCAATTGATTAAATTGAGAGTGTGGTTGGATGCTTTTTTCGAGGCTACACCAGGTGAATTCTACCATTGAGGTATTGAAAACCTTGTTGAATGTCAAAAAAAAAAGTCAGAGGAGAATACATTATTGATCAATTCATAAAAAGTAAACTTTTAAAAAATGTTTAAAAAACGGCAGAAACTTGGTTGTGAAATCGGATGCCTTAAAAGTCTGGAGAAAGAGAAAAGTATTAATAAAATTGCAATGGATTTAGGTGTTGAATGAAACATTACGAGTTGTGAATAAATCCCTTCTTCCACAAAACTTTATATTTTTGGTAACATGACATCCTCTCAGTCAACATTCAATACAGTTTGGGAAGCTATCGTATTGTGTTATTTAAATTATAAAAATGAATTCTTTAAATAAAAAAAGGAAATGAATTATTTATGAATTGAGAAAAAAGGAAATGAATTATTTATAATTTGTGTATAATGCAACAACCATAATAAGTATTGCCAGATGTTCAAAATGCAAGAACTCCAGCATCCCAGTTTTAACAAGTAACATCACCTTTTCTGTATACAGTCCGCCCCCCCCCTTACATTTTAAGTTGAAATGATTCTTATAGACTAATAAGGACTTTTTCTTTGTGATCTTGTAATGCTTATCCAAATTTTATTAACAGTCATTTCAAGTTTATGCATCTTTCCTATCTTTCTAGTTTCTTACAATTCCTACCAGAATGTAATTTCAGAAATGCAGTGAATGCAAATGAGTAAAGAGTAGTATTTAAGTCTATGTTTCACCGACTTCGTCAGAGAGAGTCTGAGTTTCTGACCAGTGTACGTTTGCCCTTTGGCTATGTCTCTCTTAGATAGTGCTACGCTCGGCCATACTTTAGACCCTTGTTTAGCTTTGCCGATTTAATTAAGATTTAGGGGAAAACTACTTAGAATCTTGATAGTTTCAGCTATATCTTTAGTTAAGCTTAATTAAGTTTAATTTCCTATTCATTTAAGTTCAAGGTCAAGTAGAGCCTTTGCTCTACATTCCAAGTTAAAAACTGATTGTATTTATTCTGAGAAATAAAGGGTAGTTAACCCTTTTTAAGTCTTACGTCTCTGTTAACACACTTAAGTGATTATTCACTTGTTAGTGTTTGTAGGGTTCAAGAGTTGAACACTGAATTAAATAGCAAAACCCCACAACCTTAAAGTTAATTTTAAAATATGTATTTGTGGAATTTACAGCCATGGAAAAAACTGATAAAAGTTCTGTGAAAATACAATAACCTGCTACAAAATTGCTAAAAAGAAACAGCTGGTTTAATCTTCTAAATGCAATTGCCTAACATTTCTGCTAGGAAGGAGAAGCTAAAACCCAGTTGTGATGAGTGCTTTTCTAGATGCATGTAATATCTTTTTTTTTATTTTTTATTATGTAATTTTATTATGTAATAATAATTTATTATGACCTCATTCCTTTTTTGTAAAAAATCGCCACACCACACTAAGGTGGTTATGCTAATATGCAAATACTGTAATCTTACTTCCACAAACATGAAAGTAAGAAAATAACAATAAATAATTTAGAACAAATGCAGTATTACCATAAAGTTGAAAATCAAAAACAAAATATTTGAATCAAGAAAAGATGCATCATTTTATTAACATACAAGATCCAGAGTATATTTTAATTTCTTATCATTAAAAGAAAGTGACTATTTGATAAAATATTCACCAATAAAAATTAAAAATAAACAAAATTATATTCTACATTTATAATATATAATTTAAAGTTTGATGTAAGATTAAATACCTGTCCTCCAAACTGGTTGCATGGAAATCCCAGAATTCGCAAGCCCTTAGATACAGCATACTTCTCATAAAGTGCTTGCAGCTGGGAATAATTCTGTGAGGTTAAACCTCACTTAGATGCCACATTGACAATTAAGCAAACATGGCCCCTAGAATATGATCAAGGTATTTTTATTGTTTCCAATACATATTTAGTAAAAGTTAACTTCCAAGAAATATCAAAATAATAAAAGTTACATGATCATATATATTAAAGTATGTAAGAACAATACAAAAATAATTTATATATTAAGTGAACTACAGTAAATTATTTTAATATAATCAAATTACATTCAATTTTATTTATTTAAATTTACACACTTGTGATTTTAAAGTAAATGCCTTTTTTTATTATTATTATTCCAATGATTTAATATATAAAAAAGAAGTTTCCATACTAATATCTTTCAGTTATATCACTCATTTTTTTAAGTACTTAAAAATTTTTGAAAAATATTTCGGTACTTACGTATTATGACGACTACCTAGATATCTCGCCAAATCCGGCGACCTTTGTATGTTATACAGGTTAAGCCTAACATTGGTTATAAGCGGGATTTGAACCTGAGTCCTTCGGCACGGCAGTTGGCGACGCTAACCACTATACCGGTAGGGCGGCTATAAAAAAAGGTTAACCCTAATATAGGTTATAGAGGGCGCTGAAATAAAGAGTATTATCTCGCACTAGTCCCGCATTTGCTATTACCACAGCTTCTTTTGCTACATTTACGCCGATTATTACGTTTAGGTGAAACTTCTTGCGATTATTTTTTCTTTTAACCAGTTTTAAGTAAGTTAACTATATTGTGCTGCCATCTGTTATTTAAAGTTAACACTAAATGCCTCTCAATTTTTGAAAAATTTGTACGCATATTATGTATCAAAAATATGATTTATTTATGTAACTTTCACTGAAGCTTATTCAGAAGTAAGTTTAATAATTGTTAATTATCATTTACAGTAGTAAAAATAAAAAAGATTAATTTTTTCTATTCGTATTTGGTATATCATTTTTTATATGTATACATATATATATATTCGGGATTTTAGTATTTTAAGTTTTTGTTCTTTCATAATTTTAATTGGGGCTTGCATTTTTAAAAGAATTTAAATTAATTTGCTTTGATGAAGTTCTTTTATTTAATTTATAAACATAAAATAAAAAATGCCAATGAAGATTTTTATCTCCAAATGGCGCCAAGGTAGTCGTCATAGTACGTAAGTACCAATATTTCTTATGAAAATTTTGATGGATGAGAAGTATTTGCAGATAACAGAACTTTTAACAAGCCTCCTTACTATGCCATAAAAAGGAAAGCACTGAACTTAGCATAAATTAAAAATTAAATTCAAATAAAAACTAGGTAAAATAATAAATATATTTGCATAATATGTCTGCACTTTTTTCACAAAATTTTCAACATGAATTTCCAGGTACAGAAATTACAGAGATTATTTCATTTCTAAGTTTGAAAAATAGCATCTATATTTCTAAGGTAAACTCTAGAAGAATAAAATGTGTTAAAAAAGAAAAGATGACACAAAAACAATATTTAAATAACTTTAATTACCAGCAAATCCAAAACTTCTACATACATAATTGAACAACTCTGGGTTGTTTGCTTCAAAACAGGCAGGAAGCATATAGGGCAATTAAACAATTAACCCCTAGTGACACGACTGCTTTATCTAATCATCAGATTTTATGTCAAAGGTACACTGTGCAAAAAAAAAAAAGGGGGAGGGGAAGAAGACAGTTCTTATCTCCCGTTCTATTGGGCTGACTGATGAAATACAACTTGCGTTTTTCATGTCTCGAAACTGCGACTTACGACTAAATACCCATATTAGAACAATACTATATTGTTGATTTTACACCTACTAGTAATTTATATCCCTGATGCCAACCTGGCGACTCATTATTTATTATACTTTGCTTTCATCAACACATGACAACTTGAGTAATGATTTGTGTAGCAATGCCCAAACATTTCTTTTTATATTAGTAACTGAATAACAAAGAGTTTATCTTTTATGCTGTATTACTCTTGGTGATGATTACAGATTTGAATTAAATGCACTAAAAAATGTTGATAAGGAAAAATTTTAAAAATTTCTTTCCATATACTAAAAATAGATAGTCAACTGTATATGACATTTTTTTTAAAAAAAAAGGAAACTATTTTGAATTTTTGTGGATTCCAACACCTTACTCGCAATGAATAACAGAAAAATTGCTCGTAATGCTAAAATTGATTATCATGATACACTGGTGTGCAAAAATTAAGGATGAGATGGTTTTTTCAATATAACTTTGTACAAAAGCTTTCCAAATCAACACATTTAATACCGTAAGATCCCCAATACGTAAGGGCATGAGTAACGTAAGCAACACTTACTAAAAGAGAAATCAGAGGGATAAAAAGAAGCTTTATTGGAATAGTAGCATGGAGCGCAATGCGACTGAAGGCCGAAACATCCCTGTGATGGGTGTCCAGCAAGAAACATCCGGTCTTTAATAGGGGATATGATCTGCCCTGACTGCTAGGCAGGTTTCACATCATTTGTGCATGCTGGATATGTGGTTGTTAATGAGCTGTTGAAACATTGCTGCTCGTTCCTCTTGTAGCACCAATCACAGTTTCGGAATCGTTATTGGCGATAAGTTACGTGCTGCCCCGGGTCTCCCTAGTAAGTTCCATACATGCTTGACGGGATTTAGATCCAAAGACCTTGCCGACCAATCCATGTGTTCAATATCTTCACTCTCCAACAGCTCTTCGACAGTAACTCTGCGATGAGGTGGAGCGTTGTCGTCCATGAAGAGGAACTGAGGACCCTTAGCCCTTGTGAAAAGACGCATGTAAGGAAGAAGAACCTCGTTGGGGTTATTGCGTGTTCCCCGCTCTGTCCAGATGTGCATGTGTCTAGAATCGCAACTCAAACTAAATCTGCTCTCATCTGTGAAGAGTATTCGTCAACATTCATTGTCTCTCCAATTCCGGTGTTCCCGGCACCACAGAGAACGCCTTCTCCGATGGGCAGGCGTTAGAGGTACACACCGTACAGGGCGTCGTGCAAACAGACCACCATCGTGCAGTCTTCTGGCCACGGTAAAATGCGATATCGGTCGTCCAGTCGTCTGTGTCGTGTGTCTAGAGATTTCTCCCTCGTCGTGCAAACAGACCACCACCGTGTAGTCTTCTGGCCACGGTAAAACGCGATATCGGTCATCCAGTCGTGTGTCTAGCGATTTCTCCTGCTGTCTGCCGCCTGTTTCTTCTGGCCTGTAAGGCAATATACCAGTCATCTGCAGGTGTGGTTCCTCGTGGACGACCACTACTAAACCCCCAGATAGCTGTTCCTGTAGTTTGAAATTGTCTCCAAATTCGTGAAACGATGCTGTGAGCAATTCCGAACTCTGCAGCCACACTTGTCACACTGCGGCCTTCCTCCAACCTCCCAATGATTCCACCTCGGGTAAAAGCATCCAAATGTCGTCTAACAGATTGATTATTCACCATTTCTCGCTGAGACAGCAATTCGGTGTGATTTTAACTGCTATACGGCGTGCAATCTTTTTGCCAGGAATACTGATCTTACACCGACAACATGCTTTATACTACTCACACACTCCCCCATTACGTCTACCTGCATATCTGCGCACGTGCTACCGTACATCACCTTACTTAATCTCATGATTGGTCTTTCTGTCCGCTCTGCCTCTTCGTTCAGCTGATATGCTAATTTTTCGACTTCGTCCTTAATTTTTGCACACCAGTGTAAAGCGATGATTGAATGGGTCACACAGCATCACAACAAGGACGTGCAATTGACGGGTCCAATGCTAATGGCTCAAGCCAAAATATTTCATGGAGAAATGAATTTAAAAACTGAGTGCACATATTCGACAAGTTGGTTAACCAAATTTAAAAATCGCCATGGTATAACGCAATTAAAAATGTCAGGTGAAAAAGCTTCAGCTGATACTGTGAAGCTGCTGAACTATTAGAAGATGAATTCATTTAACTCACTACTAGTGAAAAATTATCTCCAGAATAAATTTACAATGCTGATGAAAATAGTCTTTTGTGGCAATATGTACTGTGAAATACCTTATTAACCTCTACAGAAAAAGCTCAAACTGGTGTCGTAAGATTCCAAAGCGAGACGAACAATTTTAGCATGTGCAAATGCTTCAGGAATTTTTTTTTCTGCAAATATTTCCTAATTGGAAAAAAAATACATGACCTCAAGCATTTAAACGAACAACAATTTTCCCCGTTATAATATATCATGTACATAAAAAAGCATGGATGACACAAGTGTTAATGACTGATTCGTTTGAAAATCATTTTATACCCGAGGCTCGGCAACATTTGAATTTGGTTGGTTTACCCAATGATGCAAAAATTGTTCTGATTGTAGACAACTGTTCGGCTTATACTTCACTTAAAGTTTCTGTGAAAGATAATGTATCTGTATTATTCTTTCCTCCAAAATGTATGTCTATCATTCAGCCTATGGATATCGGAATAGTGTATGTGCCGAAACGCAAACGTAAAGTAGCATTTTCAAAATCCATGTTAAATTTCTTGAACAATGACAAGACTATTCAAGAATTCTTTAAATATTTCAGCATAAAATCTGCTGTATGGAGTATCTTAAGATCATGGAGAATGAGTCTCCAGATACTTTAAAAAATGCTTGCCATAATTTATGGCCAGCTATCATATTTCATAGTGATGATGATGAATGATAGCTGCAAAGTTAAAGGTTTTCTGATATTTCAAACCAAAAGTGAAATTTTCCAGGTAATAGATTTTGTAAAGGAATGTGGAGAAGCAGCAATAAAAATGAAGATGATATAAGAGAAGTTTTTCATTGTGACGACAATGCCCCAATCATCATACAAATAACGGGTGGCAAAATCTGTAGTATGGTACCGATAGTGAAGAAAGTGGCAGGTTACTGAAAAAAAAATTCGATTTACAAGTCAGTCAGAATTCTCAACGCAGCAATTACAGGACTTGAACAGTGGAACTTTGCAACTGAACAAGAAATCATGTCTGATTATAGAATTAAAGGGAAAGTATTAGCACAAAAAATAAAGCAACTTTTAGCAAAAAAAAAAAAAAAACTTGGTTTTTTTTTTTTTTTTTTGGTAACTTCAAGATATTCTTTAGAGCATAAATCACGATTTCATATTTTTAATTTTATAATTTCTGCATGCCATCTTACTGGATTTAAATTGATGACCTAATATCCAGAAAAATCTCAAATCTGGAATCGCCGAAGTCCCGACGAGTCCGGATCTTGGACTTAGTACTGTAATAGTTGTTCTAATGAAAACACCACTACCTCAATTCTCATGCTCATTTTTACTTTAAAGTTTCCAGTTAAATCTGCCGAAGATAATCTGACAAATCCGTCCCCCCCCCCACGGTTGGTATAAGAGGTTAGGTTTGTGTGAAAGCAGATACCAGAAAGTCTTTCAAATGGGTTGATAGTAAGTTCAGTGAGTATATCTCTACAGTTGTATTTATTAAACCCATGAAATAAGACAAAGAAAAAGGGCTGCTTCTTTTCAATCTTTGATTAGAAACCCAATCATGAAGTATAGAAGGTGTGGTTATAAGCACCAAACTGTTATAGTTTATTAAAGTATTTTGGATAAAAATTTATTTACGGGTGTCCCTTTTCAAAAATTGGCGTTACATGGACACTGGGTTAGTGCAATTCTTTGACTTGTTATTTTGGCTTTGTGTAGCGGTGATTTTTGGGCCAAAAACTTATTCACTTAAAAAACCTATCAGAGAATTGCACAATCAATGGAATTGTGCACTCCCTTGACTTTGTCTGTGTACACATCAATCTATTTTCACTTAAAAAGTTAAAGGAGCACCCAATTCTACGCTAGAGCCAAACAAAAAACATAAAGAAAAATCTGAAAGGTTTCAGATTTTTAAAATACATCCAAAGGGGTGTTTTTTTAACATTTTATGTGTTACCTTTATTAAATATCATGTTCTTTGCATTTAAACCATAAAATTCACTTCAAGAGCAATATCGCAAAATAATTTTAAAGCGAGCATATCTTTACAAATTCCGATAAACAGTCTCGTGCAGTGGAGATAAAAATTTTTTTCTGTACAACATTGCCATTGTTCACTTTAAAATCCTCGAGTTTGTTAATAAAAAATTCGTTAATGAATTGCAAAGTATGAAACCGATAATAAAACAAATTCTAAATTTGGGCTTCTAGATGCCCATATTCGGAGGAGGATTACGTTATTCAAAATTTGATCGCTCTAGATACCCTTGTTTTATCACAGTGTGAGAAACATACATACATTTATGCAGATTCTTCATGATTTAATTTCTTTAAATATAATGCAGGGCGATATTATTTGGTGGCAACAATTTGAAAAATGAAACAATGCTTTTAGTGAATCAATGCAAAACGCCAAAACAAAATTCATAGTCCTTTTGGACAAACTGCCCCTTTGGATTAATAATCTCAATAAACTACATTTTAAATCAAACAATGAAATAATGTAAGAAAAGGAAAGTCATCTTTTACCAGCTTAGCACTACACAAAGGAAATATCCACTTACTATAAGTGGATATTTCCTTTGTGCTTATTTTATATTTAGAAATAAACATGGAATTTTTCTACGAATTTATTTCATAGAAATTTCCGTGTCTTCAGTCTGTGGCACACAAAATTCCTTAAGAACATCCAAAATCTCCCTAAAATTATCTGAACTAGAATCTGTATACTGGCGCCGCCACATAAATTCACAAAAACAAGAGTCAAAATTATCCTCGGTGGGCCAGTATCCTCCAAAGTTTGACCATACGCATTTCATTCATACAAACAGGGCACTTATAATGGCTACTAAGTAAACCTTCATTTACACACTGGTCAATTAAGGCTGCTTTTCCCTTTCATTCCAAATCGTACAGAAACTTCAAATTAATCTTACTACATTCAGCCATTTTACCGTGTAAACCATAAAATAAGTAACATACTTCCAAACCAACATCCAACACAAAAACAAGCCCCTGCAAATCTTTTCCCATCAGTCAAATTCACCGCAATCCCGCAACCAATTACGTCATAATAAAGTTTCTATAACATTCACCTACTCGGTTATCATAAATGAAACAACAACTTGGCAATTAATGAAACAACTTAGCGATAATCCAAGAGGGACCCTTAAATGTAGGCTAACTGTATCTTGACAGTTTAACTTGGAATTTCAAATTCAACATCAGCTGCCTTCGCCGTTGTAATGCTTCTGAGTCACCAACCGATGATCCCAGCATTGCCCTAGTCCCTCCAGCCCCGCGATTATCTTCTTTCTCCTTTCCGACAAGCAGATGGAGCCACATGTGCCACCGCTTCCAATTCTCTGCTTTATGGAGGATAGAGTGTCCTCGCTTTCTACCTTATTTCTATCCATCCTGGCTGTCCTCCTGGACTCATTGACCAAGTAGTCACTCTACTTCAAGCTTCTACTGAGGCAAACACATCAAGACAGTCGGAAAACTACATGCATTTAGCATGTTAATCGCAGCGACTAAAGGAACCTGGAATATGGAACCTTATTTCTGTGATCTTTCCTGAAAAATTCAGTTAAGGAACTTATATCATGCGCTTCGGGGACTCTCTGAGCAGCTGGTAAAAGCTATTATATTGGAATTTCAAATTCAACAGTTGCATACCACATTCGAGGATTATTTCAGCCGGGCAGCTATTGCATAAGCCAGCAATTAGACGGGCTGTACTCAACTGAACATGCTAAATTTTAGCCAAATTAGTAGAAGTACAGAAGTAAATCTCTGAACTATATTCCAAAATGGGTCTTATCAGTGACATATATGTAGATTTGATAACAGACGAATCTGGCTCCTCACTCTGTACCAGATATATAATTAGGAATGTTAAGTCTTTTCCTACCCTTCGAAACCAGGTTTCCAATGTGTTTATTATGCAACAACTGCAGATCAAGCAAGTAGCCCAAGTATTTAGGATGTTTAATATACAGTAAAAATTTATCCAGCATAACAATAACAGATAATTATATAATTTTTGATTAGTGGTGAAAAAGCTCACAAAAGATTTAAAGATGTTACATTATATTTTATGGTCGAAAACCTCCAAGTCAGAAAAGGTGGAATTCATACTATTTTCAATCACTCCAATATCTAGTTTAGAGTTCCATAAAATTAGATCATTAGCAAATAGTCCAGTTTTGCATCCATGGGTAATAACTGTCTCAATCCTTGTTGAATATAATGAGAACAGGGGACTCTACAGAGCCCTGAGGCAGACCCTGGCTTAGTCTGTAGTCTCTACACTATGATTCATTAAAGTTGACAAAAAAGGGTCTGCTCCTCGGAAAATCTTTAGCCCAGAAAAATTCCTTCCCATCAAATAGCTTTACAATCAGCTTATTAATCCAGACTCAATCAAAAGCTTTTGCCAGGTCTAAAAATACAGTTGTCAGGTGGTTAGTAGGCTTCAAGTTATGCAAGTCTCTGACACTTTGTCCAAAATATAGGCTTTGATCGATATCAAAGAGTCCTTTCCTAAACGCGTTCTCTTGGCAAATCATTAGAATCCAAGTAAAATGTCAGTCGACATAAAATCATTTTTTCCATTAGCTTACAAGAAGAAGTCAATGCAGGGCAATCCAGCTGGTTTATCAGGCTTTCTAATTGGTATAACGAGAGCATGTTTCCAATCTGGAGAAATTCTACCTAGCTTCCAGGATTTTATTAAAAATGCTATGAGGGTTATACAGCAAATATAACTAAAAATTTTAAAATGCAGTTTGAAATTTTAGATATACATTATATGCCGGAATACATGGTGCATTATTTGATACAGCACATTATTCTGCAAAATCTGAAGCAACAGATGGAAAAATCACAATATTGCTTTTGAAATCAGAATAACAAAACTGATAAAATTTATCTTTAAAACACTTACCTTTTACATCTTAAAAAGCATTATCTTTTAAGTGTGCCTTATCTACAACAAAGCCAACTCTTACTTAAACTCATCTTCACTTTGAATCCAGGCCAAATAGTTTATTTCAGTTCATTATAAGGTGAAATACTTTAGTTTCAAAAAGCAAAGTTTTACAAATATATATGTCAAATAAAAAATGCAAAACAAAATTATTAAAACTGTATCCTCAAATCCATAAATTTTAACTGAACATGTCTCCACTTCAAAAGATTTGCTTTGTACCATTTTGCCACATGTTACATCATTCTTTTCCTACAATTTCTACACACTACGACGTCTTTAGATCAATCACTCATCAGGATTGACATAAAGACTTTCCAGTTATAAATATGAGCGTTGCAAGTGCACATTAGCTTTTTCTCGCCTGTTGCTACTTGAGTAAATCATGCCTCTCATTTTGCTTTTCTTCTATACTGTTTAATGTGTAACTTAAACAATACAGATATAGAAATTGCGAGGTTAATATATCAAATATTAAAAAATATCAAAACAGCCTAAGTGTTGTGCCAGTTTAAAGTAAAAATATATTTCTGAATAATTGTTTCAATGCAAAATAAGAATGATGTTCTAAATATCAAGCCAGTTGTGATTTTTGCGGTCATCATCTAAGGAGCATTCTTCTCAGCCATGACTGCAGAGAAAACTGGTTTCATCTTCTGTAAAAACTACATCATATACATCTATGTCATACATTACACAAGGTTGGCAGACAGAGTGCACAATACATTTTTATGTCTTTAAAGATATACAGAAGTAATTTTATGTTCACATATTCATGGCCTAAATAAAAACTAACAAATTTACTTTGCCTAAAACTTTTATTTTTACTGAAGAGAAGCAGCAGCTTGAAAGCACTCTGGTATTTTGCACAAGATATCGATATAAAAGCACGACATTTTAAAAGAGCATTAATAACATTTGTAACCAAACCATTGACTCAATAGAGTTCAACATCTTAGCTTTCAACCACTGGTAGACTCATGTGCACATAACAAAAACTCGTCAGATTTCTGATATTCTTTCTACTAGCAATTTCATAACTCAAACAAATAAAAATTAAATTAAAATTTTAAAATATCATATACTCTGCTGTATGTTCAGTAATCATATTTTTCACATCTGTTCAAAAGAATCTTTCACAGGATGAAAATCTGATAAACACATATAATAAAAAAAAAATCTTGTCAAACACACCTTTTGATAAGCAATTTTAGACATTTATAACAAAAATATCTGTCGCGAAAAACTAAATACTTTTATGTACTAAATACCAGCAACACAAATATTATGAATATAGATTTTGATGCAAAATTACCTATACTTCTCTAATGACACTTCATTTCCATCAATATCTTTAGCTGAAAAATCATATACTGATTTAGCTGTTTTCCAGTCTACATTTCCAGAAGCTGTTGCCTACAAAGAACAAAACAATTTCAAACAAAAATTACTATTATAATAACAACAAAAGGCTGCCTCTTTTTGAAGAACAATTTAAATGTCTTACCATCGTTGCAGAAAATGGCACAACTTTGCTTTGAAAATTCCAAGCTACAATTGAAAAATATTTAAATACTACTATGGGAAATGTTAAAAAACATCAGAAATTAAAAAAATAAAAATTAACATGCAATGCTAAATTCATGTAGATAGATAAATGTGAAATTTAATTTACTGTAACATTCCCTTTATTATGCAAGAAAAATTCACCAATTCCCTGAAACATGTATAAAAATTATTGAAATAAAAGAAAACTATGCACATCTGCTCATTTTTTAATTTATTTCCAATAAAACTGGATTGATTTTCAATGAACTCAGATATTTTGCATTAAAAAATACAATTTTATTCTCATGATATTTCAATGCTTAAGCCAAGGTTCTTGATAAAAATACATTTCAATTAATTACTTAAATTTATGATTTCTACTAATTATAAGATTTGGAAGATAAAAAATCATCAAAATTTATTTTAAAAGCCTATATTAGTACAACAACCCACCTGAGCAATGTTCTCCATCAAACAGATATGCTACTTATGGAAAATACTTGAAAATCAAAGGTTTTGTTTAATACTCAAACCTATAGTTCTATTTTTAGATGGTGAAATTGTCTGTATTTTGTACATTAGACATTTCACCACTAAACTGTCATGGGTACTTGATATTTCAGTTAGTTTTTACAGTATGATATAACATCTTGGAACAAAATATTTTCCGAATAATTAAAAAACACTGTGGAGTTTTATTTTAATTTTGCTATCACTTAATTTTATTTTGGAAGCAAACTTTCTTATAGCTTTCAACACATGCTTTCTTCCCAGAATGAGGTTTAAGTTTTGAGCATTATATAAAATAGGGTAGAAAGCTACTATTTAAGACAGTGTCTAAATTATTCCACGCCATGTTGTTTATTTGCTACTTAAGCTTACTATTTTACAGCTCTGCATATTAACTGCCTGTTAGTCTACATTGCTGGTAAACAAAAGCCAACTACGCTTTTAATGGTGCTTAAGCTGATTTATTCAACTTAAGATTAGTTTTAATTTTACGTTTTCTATTTTGAGTTGCCACCAAAAGTATTCACAAGCCCCTGTAAGCCCAATTAAGTACCACCTGCTCATCAATTTGAAATAAAAGAGTGTTTTCTCCCTTCTTATGTGTTATTATCAATACAAGTTGAACTTAGCAAACAGTCACTTCACAGTTCAAGTTAAGATCTAACTTCCAAACAATTTTAAATTAGCTCGAATCTTACATCACGAAATAAAAATACATTAACCTATAAAATGTGATACAGCTACATATATACTTACTAAACCTGACTATCACATTCACATGAAAAAGTTCTATGTCCAAATATCCCAATAACAAAGTTCTAGTATTTAAGATAAATTTAAATTATATTTTTACCCACTTCTGATTCTAATATGCATTACTGATGATTAACATGTTTGGAAATAAGAAAAAGTATTTTCATCCAGAAAGTTTCGGGCTCAAATTAAATCAGGAATATTTACAGTAACGATAAACAATAAAATGTATTCAGTTTGTGCAAAGATTAAAAAGTGAACAAACAATAATTAGAGAAAATAAAACAATTTTAATATCAAAATATTGAAAACTTTCATTACAAAACAACACAAAATAATCTGCCTTAAAAAAATATGAATAAATTAAGAAAAGGCTTCTGCATCTGAAGCATCATAGGAAGCTTATCTTCTGTATCACCTTCTTATAAAATATTCATTTTGGCGCTTTTTACAAGAGTAAGAAGAATTAAGATTTTTGAAATTTCTTTTGACTTTTTAAGTGAAAATAAATCGACGTGTATGTGGACAAAGTCAAGTGAGTGCGCAGTGCCGAGTTTGTGCAATTCTCTGATGTTTTTTAAGTGAAAATAGGTCAATGTGTACATGGATACCGATCTTAACAATGTACCAAGCAGTGGGTGATTTTGTACTTTACCCCAGTTTAATTCTAAACAAAAAAAAGCAGGTTCTAAACGAAACCCAATAAATTAAGTTTGCTTTTTTGTCGATGCTCCAGTAAAGTGCGCAATCGACCACTTCTTTGGCACTTTTTACAAGAGTAAGAAGAATTGGATTTTTGTCAATTTCTTTTGATTTTTTAAGTGAAAATAGATCGATGTGTACATGGACAAAGGGAGTGCGCAGTGCGGAGTTTGTGCAATTCTCTGATGATTTTTTCAAGTGAAAATAGGTCAATGTGCACAAGGATACCGATCTTTAAAACGTGCCAAGCAGAGCGTGATTATGCACTTAACCCCAATCTTCTGCAAGAGTAAGGTCATATTTTAAACCCAAATCAGAGAAAGGACAGATACTCAGATAACCTGCACTTGGCGAGGTTCCTGAAATCGCATTCGCCAACTTGGGCGATCACCAAACAGTTTTGATGAGGTTTTCGGTGATAGGCGTCAAACTGTGGGAAGAGTGTTTAAGTTGCTAGCTCAGATGTTAACTGAACTAGGGAAAAAAAAAAGGTATATTTTCTTTCTATATGTAAATGTTCCTTTTCCGTACTTATGGCTCACATTATCCCATGTGTACATATAATTTAAAATTTTTAATTATAGACTTAAATATCTAATCAGAATAAAAGGATTTTATTTTTACAGAATAAAATATGTTATTTTTTCACAGAAAATGAATAAAAGTTAATTAAATTTGCATTTTCAAATCTTTGAATAAGATTTATTTTATAGATTTTATATTACTATTAAACATTCACATAGATTACATTCATTACTATTAAACATGAACATGTTACTCATGTTCATGTTTAATAGTAATGAATGTAATGTAAACTAGAACTTCAGATAAGTAAAACATAGAAATCTTTCCATCACTGTACTTACAACAAATGCATATCTGAAATACATTCAATGACCGCATAAAACTGCTTCGGGGGCCGCCAGTTTGAAACCAGTCTGTTGCAAGTTGTCTCTTGGCGTCAAAAAATTCCTCCCGAGGATATGGCGATTTTTCGCTATTCGAGATGGCGGAAAAAATAGCGAGATTTTCCAAAGAAATGATGTTTTCTAAGAATTTAGTTAGTAAAGCTCACCTCAATCGAAAGTTCTCATGCCTACAGTTAGTTTAATCAATGCCGGTTCAGACGCAAGCGGCCCATGCAGGCACCAACTAAGAAGCAACAACTAATTAAAGGTACATTTCGCTCATGTCAAGTATTATATACTGATAACCTAGAACAGGGTACAGGGTTACGACTCCTAAGACTGTGAATATGTGTACTGTTTACTCCTACGACTGTAAATATGTGCACAAATTCTTAAAAGACACAACATATTACTGCACATATTAATTTTTTTTACTCCACTTCAACTTATCTCTTTATTTTTCGATAAATCAAAATTTGACGTGGTGTGGAGCAGATTTTTTTACTGCATATCATGAGGTAACGCCTTATATACTATGTCACAATACTTAGTATTCAACTACGTTCAAGATCAGGAAATATAACATCGAACTGTCACGATTATTCTAAACTGTATGCCTTCATTTCGCGTGATTCATCAACAATTCTAAGCACGTTAAACAGTGTGCTAGCGATTGTGATTATTGAATTTGCGTTAATAATCCGGTAAGAAACATAATTCCAAATTATACTAAATACTCACCAAAGATTCTCCGCAGGAACATATACCCGTACACACTCAAGAAAATGAGTACAACTGAATACAACAAAGTCCTACAACGCATTAAAATTCAACAATTACACCTACGGATTCGAAATCCGAAGGTTATTTGAGTACTATAAGAGGCGCACATCTGTGATTTGCCCTTGGAATTTCATGAACTCCTATTGGTTTACAGAGCTGGTGTGATTTATGTATTCAACCCACCCATGGAGAGGTTACTTTTCGGAAAGCAACTGTGGTGGAGACCTTTGGATTTTGGACGGAGGCTGCATTTTGTTACGCCAACAGAATTCATATAAATATCTAGATGAATTAATTAAGCAAGTTTCTTTTACATATATAATGGAATAAAATAAGAAACAAGTAAACAGTTTTTAACATTTGATTTAATAGTTTACACAGGAAGTACGTCATCCAGTGACAACCAGTGTGAATTAACATACTAAACTTTTTCTCCTTTGTTTTTGTGTCAAGGCTGCTCTCCTGCTTCCATGTAATCACTCTGAAGTGATTTCAAGAAAAATAACCTCCATTATAGAATGTATGAAAGCGCAAATAACACATTTTAGTCCAGTCTCAAAATGAAGTTGTAGAACTAGATTAAAATGATATATCCTGCGAATACGTACCCCACTATGCTACTACGAAAAACAAAGGTACTACAACCTTTATAGGAGCCAATCTACCATGACAAGCTGTTTCTCCCTTGAGTAGTGTCAAGGCTGTTCTCCGAAGAATATCAAAGAAGGGTTTTGGGATACCCGAGTTTCGACTGAAGCTGAAAACTGACTGATAAAAATACATTTTTGAAACGCAAACCAGTGTTTTTACCATTAAAGGTATCCAATAGTCTTCACTATAGTTGTTATCGGAATTCCTAGATCACAATTTAATTGTATAACTTGTTTACTAATTTCAGAGCTTTATCTAAGAAAATTGCTATGACTCATCCAACGTCATTATCCATTACTAGAGCTACTAGAGATATAGTACTTTATAGTAGCCTTATCCATTACTAAAGAGACTGTAATGGATGATGACGTTGAATGAGTCTCTAGTAATGGACAATGACGTTGAATGTCCATTACAATCTCTTTAGTAATGAATAATGACGTTAAATGAGTCATGGCAATTTTCTTAGCTAAAGCTCTGAAATTAGTAAACAAGTTATGCAATTAAATTGTGATCTAGGGATTCGGAGAACAACTATGGTGGAGACCGGTAGCAGTTTGTTACGCCCACGGAAGTAAATATCGCGCAATGAGTAGCATTCAAGGAGAAGGAGTACATCGGGAAAAGGAATTTAAACATGTTTTTGGATATCTATTTATTTTCTTTAATAATCTATTTATTTTATCTATTTACTTTAAATAATCTATTAATCTATTTGTTTTATTTAACATTTAATTTCTCAAGTGATAAACTCAAATATTAAATCTTGCAATAAGCTTTCATTAAAAAATACAGCATTAAAACAAATGCATTTTTGCAACTATTAAAAGTTTATAATATATAGTATTCATAATTTCCCCTCCCCCCATTTTATATGCAAAATTCGCTTTCCTCTGTTAACAAGTATTTTTCATTTACAATATTTGGTAAAATTATGAATTTTCGCCTGCTTTATGTGCTACTTACATTTAGAATTAATTTGTAACTTCAAAAATGTAAATATGTTGGTATATATTATTAGTTTTATAGAAGAATTAGATTAGACGCTTTCATGGTATTAGAAACATATTTCATTGAAGGTTCTAAAGATTCAAAAAGTATTTAATCCATAAAAGTAATAGTAATAAATTGATAAAAATTACTTTGCATAAAAATTTTATTAAGGTGAATTTAATAGGCTAAAACTTTGATATTCGGTAAAGGAACATAACTTAAGTTACCAGAAAAGCACGTGAAATTTAATATTCGTGCAAAGAAAATAAAAGTAGTTAAATATTTGCGAGTAAACCAGTTAGTTTCATTGACCGTTTAGTGTAAATTAGAGCTACTAGAGATAGTAGCCTTAGTGTAAATCAGTACGTTTATTTACAAGCCTCATCTCCATATTCTGAAAAACTGACTCCAACGTAGGAAATGTAATGAATTCACTAAATCTGTTTGGAGTTGGAAACTGTTCGTGCATCGGGAAAGCGCCAAGCTTTGTAACGAAGGGGGATTGCGTACTGTAATTCTGCGGTGCTCACGATGTCAAGAATAGAAGAAAATGCTCGAAAATCAGTAAACCAAGTAAGATTTGGAATTGAATTTTTCGTATAATTTAACCCTTCAGCGTATGCAACCCCTTTTATGCTAAAAAAAACTATGCTGCTAGCCTAGCATAGTTTAATATATTGGCACTTTTCATTTAAAAAAAAAAAAATTAAATCAGTTCGTTATGTATGAAACGTGTTACCACCCGCACCATAATTTAATATATTGGCGCTTTTCATAGAAAAAAAGCTATATCAATTCTTTAAATAGTATAATGTATGAAACGTGTTATTTATGTTAAAATTCAGTTGTAAAAAGAAACGGAGTAAATTTTTTTTAAGTTACCGACTACTGTATCGAATACAGTTCATATTATGATTAATTTATTGATTATTTTTCTCTCTTGACGACTGCGTCTATCATCCAAAGAGAAATTCTTGTTCAGCCATAGACGAGACATCTTTTTCATTCAAATGTGAGTTCTCAAAATAACCGGCATAAACCAAAAAGAGCTTTTAGTTCATCTTTATTGGTGGACATAGCATATCATTCACAATTGAGTTGGACCCATATAAAAATTTGTGTATTATGTAGTAATTTCTTCTTGTTTCATTCTTTACTGTTAAAAAGTTTAATATACCTATGAGTTCTGTAGGCTGACCCTTCTGGTAATTGTGACACGAAATTGCTATATCTTGCTCACATATTCCTTGGAGGTGTTTTTTTTTTTATCCACTTTTTTCCGTCTTTACTGGTCTAAAATTCAGTGTTATGTTCTACTTACATGTGAATCTTCAAAATACACTTGTTCACTTTCAGAAATATTGCAAATTTCAGATGGATCTGAATATCATTGCTCTATTGCTTACACTCATACTTTGTCATGGTCCCAGTATAAAATTATTAAAAATTATTATCACATGCAGAGGAAAATAAGTATGTTTTACACTTACAAAATTATGGGTAAGTAAGAATAAGTAAAGATAATGCATTGTTTCATATTTGTATCCTCTAAACTGCATATATTTTTACTTGAAATAATGAACATGTAAAAGATAATTTTTTATAGTCTCCTTGTTTTAAATTTCTTTGTAGTTTTTTTTTCAGTGTATTCACATAATTTTTCCTATGTAGTCTGGTTCAGTGTCATCTTTTAAATAGACCACATGGAAATCTTACAACTTTTAATTTCTCTGTAGCATTCTGGACCCAATTAATTAAATTAGTATTTACAAGTTAAAACTGTTGTCATTAATGAAATGGGGGTAATTTCAAATAAAGTAGCTACATCATATGCTTAAAGTGCCTCATATGCTGAATGCATGAAAATTAGGGAATGCTATGGCAACTGACAAAAAAATGAAAAACACAAATGTGTATGTAAGAGAAGTTATTTACTTTTGTTGAGACCATAATTCGGCAATTATAGAATCAAATATTTTCTCTTGTCGTATATACTGTATCCACTGCATATATTCTTTTAAATATGAATCCAGTATTGGCAAACGTTTGCTCTTTGTCTTTTGGTTCTTCATTTCACTGTACTCAGAATCATTCAGTTTTCTTTGCTTACTTCTTCTTTTGCTTGATGAATACCTTCGTCAATTTTTATGATTTGTTCAAGTGTTTGTGTTCTTATGATTTGTTCAATTTTTATGGTTTGTTGACCAGTTTTATTTTTTGAGTGTTTAATCACCAACAAGTAATAAACTCTTTTCATGTTCTAATCAATTGCTGTATTTTTGTCCATTTTAAACTATCTATGATACTGTGGCAGAGTATTTGCATTTCTGACATTTGCGTGCAGTATCCATGTTCGCTGCACTCGTACTATAGCGAATACACTGTACCCGTGTGCATTCGCTATATTACGAGTATAAAGACTTAAACTTTTCACCGAGAGATTCTCTTGCACCTGTATTTCACTGTTCTTGCTTGTTCATGTTCGACATTTGCCATTGGCTTATCATTATGTATATAGTTTTGTACTTTACCCTTTAATTTTAAATAAAGTTAATTGTATGTTTTACCAAAGTTTTTGACTTTCCTTTAATGAACCTTCTGACAAGTTTGGAGTCTTGTGGCATAAACTATCGCCACATTTAGTGATTTAAGAAGATTGCTGCAGTTATGCATGGCCAGAATGAAGTGCTTGGAGAAGTTGAATATTGAGATTCCTTGGCAGAAGTATTTGTGTAAGCAGTTCTATTGTGGAGCTGCAATCAGAAATATTTCAGTGAAAGTACTTATTACGTCAGTGCTGATATTTGATAATTTTTTGTAGGACTGGTTCACAGGGGCCCACCAGCAGCCGAGCGGTAAAGACGCTGAACACTGGTAGTTCGGTCCGAGGTTCGAATCCCACGAACGAGCTGGCTGCATGGGCGTTTTTGTGGTTTTCCCCATGTGTAAGGTATATACGAGCCAGTTTCCCTTACAAAGTCCTCCACGAAGGCATGCCTTCCTTTAGGCAGATAGCCCTCGTGTGCTTTGCCATAAGTGAATAACCTAACCTGGTTCACAGGAGTTGATTTTTCGGTTGGAATGCGCTTTAGCCCACTGCTGGCGGCGATTGTTTTTGAATGAGCAATAAATGCGCCAACATGGGTAACTCCGTATAACATGTGTACGTTGCCTACATTGTGCAATTCGCAGATGTTTTTTTTAAGTTAAAACGGAACGGTATGTACATGGTATCGTTTGTAATATTTATGCTCTTTTTATAAAATTTTTTTGTTTTGGTTACGTTCTCGCAGAGCGTGTCGGGAAGGTTATGTAATGGCATAAAATGTGTAAGTATTACAACATAAAATGTAAATAATTAATTTAAACCTGACAAATATTTTAATGATCATAATGTTCGTTTTGCATATTATTTTACTATCTTTTTGTGGCGACAGTTTCCATACTAATTTATGCTTTAGAATTCTATGTTTTGTTTACACTAGGTTTTCGCGGAGCGTGTCGGGAAGGTTGCAATTGCAAAGACGTTTCGCAGAAATGCGCCGAATTGGCGATTTTCAAAACATCGCCAAGCAGTGGGCTAAAGCGCATTTTCACCGATTTTTCTTGTATATTAATGTGTACAGTAGTTTTTTATGTAGCGAATATTTTATATTTTCATTTATGCATTTTCAATCCAGCGCATATCTTTAATAGGTACAGATGTGGGATAGTTTTTCTATTTTTTTATATTTAGTTTTAGTATTAATATTTGTAATACTTAGTTGTAGAAAGTTAGTAATGTCGTGTAGTGAAAATTCTGCAGACGACATTGCAGCTGAAGGTGCAGCGACTACATATGTGTCACATGTTTCAGCAAAATTACCGCCATTTTGGAAAACAAATCCTCCCTTATGGCTTGTTAAATTGGAATCACAATTTTCCCTTTCTAACATAACTTCTGATATAACAAAATTTACCCATGTCATTGCTGCTGTAGACTGTGATATACCTAATTATGTTGGTGATATCATTTTAAAACCTCCCACTACTGGAAAATGTGATGTCCTAAATAAAGATTGATTTCAGTGCATTTCGAAAGCAAAGCATCGAAAATTCGTACTCTTTTGCAAGGTTTAGAGCTTGGCGATCAACATCCTTCACAGTTATTGAGTCATATCCGCACTTTGGCAGGTAATACCATAGGTGAACCGGTGAAAATGCGCTTTAGCCCACTGCTTGGCGATGTTTTGAAAATCGCCAATTCGGCACGTTTCTGCGAAATGTCTTTGCAATTAATTGCAACCTTCCCGACACGCTCCGTGAAAACCTATTGTAAACAAAACATAGAATTCTAAACCATAAATTAGTATGGAAACTGTTGCCACAAAAATATAATAAAATAATATGCAAAACGAACATTACGATCATTAAAATATTTGTCAGTTACCTTTAAATTAATTATTTACATTTTATGTTGTAATACTTACACATTTTATGCCGTTACATAACCTTCCCGACACGCTCCGCGAAAACGTAACCAAAATGGCATCCCAGAAAGAAGGAATTTTTTTTAAAAGGGCATTAAAATTACAAACGATACCATGTACACACCGTTCCGTTTTAACTTAAAAAAAAATCTGAGAATTGCACAATGTAGGCAACGTACACAAATAAACAAAATAAGCTAGAATAACGAAAATAAATTACAAGAAAATGCCATGTGCACAGCGTTCCTTTTAAACTTAAAAAAAACTTCAGCGAATTGCACAATGTAGGCAACGTACACAAATCAACAAAATAAGCTAAAATAACGAAAATAAATTACAAGAAAATGCCATGTGCACAGCGTTCCGTTTTAACTTAAAAAAAACATCAGCGAATTGCACAATGTAGGCAATGTGCACAAATCAACAAAATAAAATAAATTGCAAACGATACCAGCGTTCTGTTCTTCAGCTGAGCCAAATTATTTCAATAAAAGGCAACAAAATATAAAAATTAAGCAACTTGCACTTCCAATAAAGTAATAAATGTACATGTACATTCACTCACCTCTCTCAGCATCACAGCTAAATCCATACCGACTCGGTATTTAGCGAAATATAAGGTACGAAAATAGCAAACACTCAACACAAAAACACCGCATTCAAAGAATACAACGACAACTGAAATAACTACTTAAATTAACACGTAAGAATTTCGAATAAACCGCTACGTCATCTCACATTACCAATAAAACCGTTCTTTATAAAATAGGAAATACGCACGCGTGAAAACTACATGTTTCCGTAGCTTCAAAATACCCAGTCAGCCATGTTCGCGGATATACGGAGTTACCCATATTGGCGCGTTTATTGCTCATTCAAAAAGCAATCGCCGCCAAGCAGTGGGCTAAAGCGCATTTGGGCCGGTGAACCTTTCCTAAGGTCAAGTTCACGAGAATAACAGTAAAAAATATCTTCTGTAATAGCGGACTGTCAGTGGCATTTCTTGCGACAAAGCCATCTGAGCGATCTTTATGTTTGACCATATGCATTTCCTTTGTACAAACAGGACATTTATAATGACTGCTAAGTAAAACCTTCATTTACACACCAGTCAATTAATGTTTTTTTCTCCCTTTCGTTCGAAATCATACAGAAACTTCACATTAATCTCATCTCATACACCCATTTTAAAGTGTACAGCACAAAATAAGCAGTGTGCTTCCTACCTGGCATCCAATGTAGAAATAAGCTCTTACAAATATTTCTCATCAGTCAAATTCACTGCAATCACGTCATAATAGGGTTTCCATAACATTAGCTACTCAAGTTATCCTAAAAGAAACAACAACTTGGCAATAATTCAAGGGGCACCCGAAAATATAGACTATCCGGATCATGTACTCTTGGTAATACCATATGCTCTTGGTACTCAATAATAATCGTATACTCTTGGCTATACCACCTTTTAATTTGTGATAGACTGAAAAAATATGGGTTAAAACTAAGTCTGGCTAAATATGTTCTTGGAAAGACATTGATAACATTTCTTGGTTGTCTAATTATCCCGTCTGATATTTGGTCCCTTCCTGAAAAAATTGCAGTAATTTTTAACTTCCCTAAACTTACAACAATATCTGAACTAAGGAGATTTTTGGCAATTTGAATTTCTATCTACGATTTTTGCCTAAGGCTGCAATTACCCGAGCACTGCTTCATTTTCTTTTGAAAGATTTTAGGAAAAATGATAAATGTCTTATTCTCTAGAAAGCATAAACAAATGTGGCCTTTAAAAAATGTAAAACTGATATAGCAAATGCAGTGACACATGGTTACCATTCTTCTGTTCAGCAGTTCTCATTAATGGTTAATGCCTTGGATGTGGCTATTGAAGCTGTTTTGCATTCGCGATGCGATAAATATCTTGAACCACTAGCTTTTTTCCATGAAAATTGACTCCAGGTGAAACTAAGTACAGTGCATATGATGGGGAATTACTCACTATCATTACACTGTAAAGCATTTGCAACATAATCTCGAAGGACATCATTTTACAATAAACATAGATCATTGCCCTCTAATATTTTTATTTAGGAAAAATTCAGATCTTCCATCTCCCAAGCAGATAAGACATATGAATTATGTTGCCCAGTTCAGTACAGAAATACAACACATTCTTGGATCAGAAAATATTGCGACAGATGCATTGTCACAAATTACTGCTATCAGTAAGTTGGATATAATAGGTTTTGCAGATTGCTGAGTCTCAACAGAATGATTCCAAACTGAGTCAGTTACTATCTACAGAAAGTAAACAGTCAAAAAGAGTTGCTCATTAAAAGTACAATAAATGGAGCTTTTTCCTGGTGTAAACATATTCTGCGATGCTAATAGTGACAACATATGTTCTTTCGTCCCTAACCAATTGCGAAAGGAATCGTATACTTTCTCATCCAGGTATACGATCAACAAAAAGACTCAATTCTCTCGCATTTTGTATGGCCTTCTGTGTCAAGGGATTGTGTTGCTTGGACTTGTGCTTCCATTGACTGCTTAGAAGCCCAAAGTCGTACGGCACGCTCAGAGCCCATTGCAGTCCTTTGCTGTACCCAGTCAACATTTTGAACATGTGCATCTGGATATAGTTACCACCTTCGAAAGGATACTCCTAGCTTTTGACCGATATTCCCGATGGCCAGAAACAACACCTATTTCAGCGGAAATGTCACTCAGTCGTTTTTTGCTTTGAATTGCTGGGTTTGGAGTTCCCGCTATCGCAAGTACCACTCAAGGCCAACAGTCGTGCATGTGCACTACTGTCAATAAAATTTCGGGTGTTTACCGAATTCAGACTTCTCCATACCACCCTGCAGCTAATGGATTAATTGAGAGATTCCATCACTTGCTAAAACAAGTGTTAATGTGCCATAGTAGTGTCCAATGGACAATGAGCCTTCCAATTGTACTCTTCGTTCTTCGAACAACATACAAAGAAGATCTGGGAGGAACATGCTCGAAAATTATTTATGGAACAACTATTCGTCTCCCTGTAGAATTTTTGCAATACGCTCAAGTTTATAATTCTTCTGATCCAATTTCATTTTTACAGAAATTGTGTGAGGCAATGAAAGAGATGGCACTAGTACCTACATCAGCCCATGTTAACAGTAAGTGTTTCATGGACCCAGCTTTAAAATCATGCACTTACATATTATTTGTGAGACACAATGCAGTAAAACCACCACTGACTCACCCGTATGATAGGCCATTTAAAGTAATAAAAGAACTGATAAAAATTTAACACTAAAGGTAAAGAAACTGTGATTAGAATTATTCGCTTGAAACCAGCATTTTTAGTTTGAAATAAGTAGCATCAGTTCCTGTTCCTGAGCAGATTCCTACAGTGAAAATGAATGTCATTATACCTCCACTGCTGACTGCTCATTATGGCAGAAGAATCAAGTTCCATAGATATCTCTCGACTGCTTGTGCCTTTGGTTTATGCATTGGGGGGGGGGCGAGGTACTTGGCAGAGTATTTGCATTTTTGACATTTGCATGCAGTATCCATGTTCATGCTGTACCCATGCACACTCATTATAGTACGAATAATAAAGACTTGAACTTTTCTTTCTCCAAGAGATTCTTTTGCACCTGTACTTCACTATCCTTGCTTGTTCATGTTCGACAATTGGCATCAACTTATCGTGTATTTATTTTCATATTGTACCTGTTAATTTTCTGTTTTACCAAAATTTTTAACCTTCCTTTATTGAACCTTCTGACAAGTTTGGAAGCTTGTGGCATAAACCATTGCCACAGTTCCATCTGATAGAAGTTAGCTCATCAGACCAACAGCATATGAAGAACAAAATAGTAAGAAAAATTAATCATGGAATCGTGAAACAAATTATTGGCAAGAAGATAATTTTTTTCAGTGCAGCTTTTCTTGTTGTATCTCCAGATACTTCATGTCAGTGGTAAATTTTCCAATTTTGCTCAGTATGGGAAACTTCAAACTCTTGGGGAGGGAGAAAAAACGCTGCTTTTTTTCAGTTAATGGGAAGTTAAATGTGGATTACATTTTTAAAGGGCAACATAATAAAGATAGCAAAAGAATGAACAGTGTGGTGAAGAAACTACTGCTTATTTTCCAGTTAATGAAAAATTTTAAATGTTCAACATTTCAGAGAGAAAATAATTGACAAAAGAAAAATATGGCATGGTCTAAAGTAAGCATGAAAATCAAATATGTTGAACATTGTAAATGTTGTAAAAAATTATTTTTCTTTTCTATTTTATTACAAATTCAAAATATTGAACACTTTAGAGAGAAAAGAAATACTGAAATGATGAAATCAGGCAACCAACATCGTAATCAAATCTGTTATGGGTTTAGAAATCTGGGGATTAAATTTATTGTAATTTGATGGTTATTCTTTTAATTTTGACAACTGACTAAGGTGGCCACTTTAACAAGGAAATACTGAAATAAGGGATTTGTTAAGTATTATATGAATAATACGTAGAAGTAGGTTTTTATATATTATAAATTCTGTTGAACATGTAGAAATTTGTTCATTTTAATTTTACTCGATTATAAATACGTTTAATCCGTTAAGTTTGTGGGCTTGAATTACTGAGATTCTTTTTTGGTAATTGTTTTAGCTGTTTTGTAGAAATTTGCAACAATTTGAAAAATTAGTCGATAGTCCGTCAAAACTGATTAGCTGGTTCTTACAAAAAAAATTTTGAGTTGTAAATTCCTAGCTGTGCTTTTCCAAAAGTTTCATTAATCTTTATATGTACTTCGTTGGAAATAAATTTATTGGCAGTAATTCTAAGATAGGGTATTATGATAATGCTTATATGTATACTTAAATTTTCATGTATCTGGTTTCAGCTTCCTGAATACGCTTTGAAATTTACACTGAAAGGCCATAAAAGTGCTATATCATCTGTGAAATTTAGTCCATGTGGAGAATGGTTAGCTTCATGTTGTAAGTATCTTGATATTTTAAGTTATTCACATCAGAAATTCTGTAATATAGAGATAATTCACACATTTTTGAAGGATTTTGGTTAAGCAAGGCAACAACACTGAGAGATAAATTATAAGTAACTTATGTAAACAAAGTTAGAATAGGAAGTCTGTTTTTGCACTGTTTGAAGAAACATATTCTCATTTTATAATATTAAAAGACTTAGATTGACTTAGATTTTGAACTGTGTAATAAACAACATGATTCATTATTGGGGTGGGGGCAAGAGAATTGTCAATTTCATGAATATTTTCTATGAAACACCAGATGTGTATCTAATAAAAATAATCATTTCATAGCTCAAAACTGGCAATCCCTAAATAACCCGTATACTAAACAAGCAATATCAGTATTTTAAAATACCTGTATTATGAATAAAATAATAAACATCTGAAATATTAAAAAAAATGTCGTTCATTATCTGAAATCTGGCAGAGCATAAGATCCTTTAAACTCTTTTATTTCATGAAAAATCTAATTTTTTTTAGAAGAAACATGAATCATCACTATACTTGAATGGCTGCGGTAGAAACTGATCAGCTTACATTCAGTAAAAGTGAAGTGAAATGTTTGAAAATTTCAGTTCAAGGATCATGAGAAAGTTTCAATAAAAAAATTGGTGATTAAAGCTGGTTTTTCATGAAACTGAAACCTAAAATTTAAAGTTGAAAGAAGTGTAAAAATAGACAACATATTATTAAAACATCATCCTGACTTCGTAACTAAAGAAATTCCACTTTTTTATCTATCTTATGCAGAAATTTTCAACCACTTTCATGCATCGCCTTCTTTTAAAAGAATGGTTTTCTTCGTCGAGAATTTGTTATTTCTCTGTAATATATAGCATATAGTATAATCATAATGTCAATAATTGCACATAAATAACAATTGGACTAAATATGAATTTTGGAAAAAATGGTTTATTCAATATATGTTTTTATCATTATTTTTAATTTAACAAATATGAGCAAGTTTTCAAAAATAAAATCATAGATTCTGAGTTGTGCAGTATTTGATTCTAAATAGTTTGAAAACTGTGCTTGTTGTATCTGTACATTAAAAAAAATATATATATATATTTGCCGTAAAATTGCTGAATTTATTTCTTAAAATGCCTTGTTAAAAAATATTCAATCTGATTCTTGTTTTTCTGTAGGAAATTGAGCTTATTTCTACTAGGTAAGAAGAAGGAAAAATTAATAATATTAATCAGTAAAAAAAATTAATTTTGTCATATTTCTTTAAGATGACTTAAATTTCAAAACTTAGCGTAAGCATGTGTTTTGAATAAGATTTGTGCTTGAGCAGCTTTGATCATTTCACTCAACTCTTCTTGCTTCATAATATCAAGGTCAAATATATTTTATCTCGGTGGTTCTGTAAGCCATGCTGCTTCATTAAAAATTTCAGTGTCTTAAAAGTGAACATTAAAATCTAATTTTAAAATTTGCAAGTGCCTTGTATATAACAAATTTATCTTGTGATTAAATATTGAATCCAATCTTTTTTTTAAGGTTGTGTTGTTTTGTGTTCTTGCATTTTACTTTTTTAATTTTTTCAACAAAAAATTTATAAATTTTAAAAAAGTATTATAGATTTCTAAGGTATATTAAATAATGGTTTTTGTATTTTTACTATTATAAGCTTTATGTTAATGAACAACTAATTATCAATTTTTCATTTGGGGGGGGGGAAATCAGATATTTATTATGCCCATCAATAGCATGCGCTTATTCACTTTCCACCCCTTGAGACCTCCCTTGACGTCTTTAAAATTTCATCGCCCTAAAGTTCAGTACCAACCCTGTTGGGAACTCCTGAAATCAATCTTCTCTAAGGGGAAGCTACAGGTCAAACATAAGCATCTACAACTAAATTCTTAGAAAAATTGGAAATGTGGACTGGTATTAGTAATCTTAGTACTGGTAATCCAGTGTGTCATTTTATAATAAATGCTGGAAAATTTCCTAAAATATTTTTGGGTAATTTCATAAATAATGTATATCAACGTGATGCTTTCCCTCCCCCACCACCACTGATATATGCAAGACACCATATATGAACTTGTATTTGATCAAATTCATTTTGCTTTCTCTAAAAAAGAAATTTACAAATCTTTTTAGTTGTTGCTAAATTTCTGTAAAGTTTTTAATTTCAATAGTTATAATTTTATAATATCTTCAGTATTTTCTAAGTATTTATTCTTTTATAAATAAAAAAGATTGGTGTCTGATATAATGTTAAATAGCATTACAGCTGTTAAAATGTTATATACATTAAAATTCACACCAAGTGGCATAGTAAAGCATACAGTAAACAACATTTAATTCTTGTTCTTGTGTGTAATACAGACAGCAGTGATGAATACCTTCTTTGTATGATCATTAATTTTAAGAAACTACATTATTTTAAGAACGTATAAAGTATTTTACCTTGCATATATTGACATCATAAGTAAACCTGGATAGACAGCTCATCATTTTGTGGCTTCTTCATTTTGGAAGTAAAATAGTGGCTCAGAATAGGCATGTTCTTATGACACTAGATAGGTATACAGCCCATAACATACTCGGTGTGAACTTAACAAATATAAAGGCTCGTTTTTCTCCCTAAATGCAACATGTCATCTTCAATCTTTTGGAAACATAAAGTTGTTAATACTGTTGACAAATTAGATGGTGATAGTGATACCACTTCATCTGGTGAATGGAATATTTAACAAGACAATGCAAATGCTAGTGTTAGTTTTGAGGAGTTTATTAATGCAGATGACAATGCTGCCTTTTATGCTGCAAGGTAGTGGGATGTACAAGCAGCTGTGTCTGACGTATAAGAAATGTCATCAGAAGAAAATGAGGCGGACCAATATCATATCACTCACTCACCAGGAAGTATTGCACACCTTGGACAATTTAGAACATTTTGCTACATCTAAATTGACTGCTAGTTTTTCAGAATGAGTCATTTGGCCATGAAGTTACTAATCATTTTCATTCCAGTTTACAACAGTGTAATATACAGGGAATTTTAGCAGAAAATGATATTTGAGTACATTTTTTGAAGTTGCAGCATAGTATTCAGCATAGTAGTGTATAGATTGCCAAGGTAATTTGTGGTACATATTGCCAGAAAAAATCAGTTTTATCAGCATTGTAAATTTGTTCTGGAGATAACTTTGAACTATTAATGAGTTCAGTGAATTCATCTGCAAATAGTTCAACAGCTTCAGTATCAACTGAAGCTTTTTTTATCTGAAATTCTTAATTGCTTTATACCATGGCAATTTATAAATTTGGTTAATCAATCTGTCGAATATGTGCACTCAGTTTTTAAGTTAATTTCTTAGTGAAATATTTTACCTTGCGCCATTAGCATTTGATCCGTCAATTATGACTTTGTCATGACCTTCACTTGTAGCGTAATGAATCTCCGTAACGTCGTCATAATGCAAAGTATAATGTCCATATCAATATTCTGTATCTGTGTAGTATGTAGTAATGTATTTAGGCTTTATGTATCTGTGTGCTGGCTTGTGTTGGTATGTAGTATCTGTGTCTTTATTCGTATGTGGGTAGTATGTTTAACATTTGTATAGTTTATATAGTGTAATATTTGCGATTCGTATTTTATATCTGTGTAATAGTGTAATTAACATCTGTATATCTGCATTCTTTTGTCATTTATTGTATCTGTGTTCTTTCATCATTTATTGTACGAGGCGTATTCGGAAACTAAGTACCATTTTGAAAAAAAAAAAAAATAGTAAAACAATTTTTTCGAATCCAATTTTATTTTTACATGAAAATACATGTCTTAAACTATTTTTCAACATAGTTTCCGCCAATGATCAAACACTTGTCATAGCAGGGGACCAGTTTTTGTATACCATCGTCAAAGAAACTTCCCGCCAGTTTCGATAACCACGACTCCACAGCATTTTTCGTGTCATCGTCAGATCCAAAGCGCTTGCCACCAAGCTCGCGCTTCATGTGCAAGAACAAGTGATAGTCGGACGGCGCCAAGTCCGGGCTGTACGGCGAGTGATCGAACTGCTCCTAATGAAACTGTCGAATTAACGATTGAGTGACACCAGCAGTATGGGACCGAGCATTGTCATGGAGCAACACAATTCCTTTACTGAGCATTCCTCTTCGTTTGTTTTGAATGGCACGCCTTAGTTTTGTTAAAGTTTCACACTATCGTGCCGCATTAATGGTTTCACCTCTGGGAAGAAATTCAGTAAGCTAAACACCTTTCCTATCCCAGAACACAGTGCACATGATTTTTTGTGATGACATTGTCACTTTGAACTTTTGTTTTTTCGGAGAATGAGTGTGTCTCTACTCCATCGATTGTTGTTTCGATTCTGGTGTGAAATGACACACCCAAGTTTCATCACCTGTCACAATTTGGTTTAAAAAGTTTTCTCCCTCATCACTGTACCGCGTGAGAAATGTCGGGGCACTACCAAGTCGCTTTGTTTTATGAACATCAGTGAGCTTTTTTGGAACCCATCGGGAACACAGTTTGCGATAATTCAAGCGGTCAGACACAATTTCGAACAAAACAGTACGTGAAATTTGTGGAAATGCCTCTGAAAGAGTTGTCATTGTGAAGCATCTGTTCTCATGAATTGCTTCATCAACTTTCCTTACCAAATCATCGGTGACAACAGAAGGCCGACCACTCCGAGCGTCGGCGTGGACATTTGTTCGACCTTCATTAAACATTCTTACTGACTTTCTCACCATTCCATCACTTATCGTGTATTCACCGTAAACTTCTGTCACCTGACGATAAATTTCGGCCGGTTTAACATTCCTCGCATTCAAAAATTTAATCACGGCACAATTTCTCACAGTCAGCGGGAGAACTAATTGTTTTAAACATTTTGAATGTGCACAGTTAACTGAAAACACAACATAGAGCAACCAAAATGCTGACAATTGAAAGTCAGTGAACAAGAAAGACTAGTGCGCATGCGCGGGACGCCTACCACAGCACTGCAACGGCGCTAGAATGAAACGGTACTTAGTTTCCGAATGCGCTACGTATTTGTAAATCTGCGTTCTTTCGTCATTTATCATATCTGTATATCTACGTAATGTCTTGCATTAATAACTAGAATCTGAGTCTGCATTCGCATTTAATATCTGTGAAGCAAGTAGTATACAGTAGCTGTTTATCAGTATAATATAGTATCTGTGTAACTGTTTCAATATTTAGTACCAGTGTAGTATGGAGTTTTGTATTTAGTATTTGTGAATTTGTGTAAAGACTTGCATTAGTGTATTCCTATTTAATATATGTGTAAAAATGTATTTAGTATCTGTGTTTTATGTAAACTGTATTTAGCATCTATGTGTCTGTATAATATCTGCATTAGTATTTAATATCTGTTTCAGCATTCATAATTATCTGTGAAATTTAATTTAATTAGTATCTACATTTTAGTTATTATCTGTGTAGCAATATGTAAAATGTATAGTTTAAGGTCTCCTTCACCATATGTAATATAATAAATACCGAGGGTGTCATACTAAACAGTTGTGGGATCTGGACAATACCCAATTAGTCTGTAAGCCGTCCAGGTGTCTGGACTCGCTTTCACCTGTCACCTGTAGCATAATGAATAATTTTTGTTATTTGTTGTGAGGGAGTGTCAGAATCCACAAAAAATCCAAAAAGTTTTATGTCATATACAGTTGATTTTCCAATGCCATACTTCTCGAATAATTTGGAGACAAATATACCTTTATCCATTTTTTGCAGCAGTTCCACGTTTTGTTTAAAGGATATTGAAACATGCTTTCGCTTTGTAGATCCTGTTGCTGCTCCTGATTTTGGAAACAGTTTTCGACGGGATCGAAAGTTGAAACTTTAATTTTCATCAGATTGCTGTAATAAAAACAGCGTGCAAAAAATAATTAAGCTGGATCAAATCAGAAAGTTAAAGAACAGCTCAATCTGCTAAATTGACTGAAATTCCTTGTAATCAGTAAAGTATAATTTTAGCCTATCTTAATAGTGTCTGCAATACATTATTGGCTATGTATCATGAGATTGGTGACGGAAGAAAAGTTGTTCCATCATGCGCTGAGACAATTAAGTCTGATTGTATTAGTTTAGTTATTTATTATACTTACATCTATTTCTTGAACATGCTCAAGGCAAATCTGAATCCTGAGTAAATAAATTCTCACATATAATTAAGGCTTATCGAGGGTCGGCACTAGATATCTTACTCCTGATGCATAATGGTACTTTACAAACACTTCATATAGTTTCTGTTCTGTGTGCCTTCCCTCTTGTGTTGCAGAAGCTACATCTCCGTGACGTCCTCTTTACTGGTATGTGAGGTAATTTTGTCGTTTGAAAATCTTTAGGCACATGAGTCTTTGCTCCTTTTCGTACAGTCGGACCACTGGATGGTCTTTTTTTTTTTGGTGAGAGAAGAGACACTTTCTTGCATGATTATAATTAGACTTCTTCATGATTGACAGTCTGAAGTCTTTTATTACACCCTAGCAATCAGAAAATACATAGGAACATTTAGCTCTAAGATCACATTATGCCTTAGCTATCGGAAAATACATAGGAACATTTTAGCTCTAAGAAAGCGATGGTTTCGGTAGAAAACTGCATGTTGAATTATAAGAGCAAAATTTATGACCGATTTCTCTCAATATTAGTGATTTTACAAAAACAAGAATATGTAAATAAAAAAAAAATCATAAGTTATAAATGGGTAAGTACATGCATTTTTTATGGAGTTAACGAGAAAAATTGAAACTTTTTATCCTCATTTGTTCAATGTGTATACATGTATAAATCGATACAGAGAAAAGGTTCTGCTTGGTACCTCCATCTGTTGGTTCTTTTGAGTCTTTAAATCATATTACCACAGTAAACCACACCCACACCCACAACATACTGCACAACTGAAAAGAAATTTCTTGACAGGTGGTTTCAAAGGTTGACTCTGTACCGCAGAGCCTGCTTGTCACATAAACAGGAGAGATAGCCAGTGTCTGAAATCATCTCAGTTTATTTTGTGCATCCCTTCAAGAATTAAATATGGTAGGGATAATTTGCCATAATTCTCATAAGAAGTGGGATTTTGCTTTCCTATCCTGTATACATCGCAGACTTTTTTATGAAAAGGGTGTACATAGGGATGATGTCATTTAAAAGCTTCAGATATTTTTTGCATTATTTGATAGAGGTAGGAAATCATTACAACCGGACTCAAAATTTAAACATTTATAGTATTTTGACTGTACAGCATAACACAACCATTAAAAATATAAATGTTCACAAGCTGTGAAATGGACGAAATTGTCGAAAAAGTCTAACCTAGTTAAATTTAAAATTTCAAATTGAGTGATATGGCTGCATGTAAAAAAATTTTTTTGTGAAGACTAAATAAATTTCAAATATTATCATGAGTAATTAAAAAAAATTTAATAAAAAAAGATTTTTTCAAAGTTATAAATTTGATTTTTGTATTAAAAAAGTTAGTTTTGAAGATGTCGTTATCATTTAGAATGTCCCTTGAAACAATGCAGTGCCACTCTAGAGTAAATTTTACATTCTTTGTCTATTTGTATTATTTATCCAAGTATGTATAGTTCTGAGAGGTTTCAGGTAATTTGCAGTGTACTGTATTATCATGTTTTTTGCATTATGAAGATTCTGATTTTGTATTGCAAATAATGAAACTTATGTTATTACTTTATAGGAGAAGATTTTTTACAATATCTGATGCTACAATTGTTTAGAATCTAGAACTTTTTAGTGAATTAGATTTATACAGTGCTTGCTTAATTTAAATACAGTTAATTTTCTGCTTCTAATTTAAATAATCATTCAGCAAGTATGCAGAAAAATAGTAGTAAAAGAATTATTTGTGATTGAAGTAATTATTGTAAATATAGTGTTTTCATAAAACTTCACATATGTAGATTGAAGTATTGAGAATATATTAACATGCTTTTGTTTTTGTTTAATAGCATATGATAAAGCTATAAAGATTTGGAGTCCTGAATGTGGGAAACTGGAAAGCAACTTAAATGGACATAAGCAGGTACGTTTCCTTTTATCTTAAACGGAGTAGTTGTTTTTAACTATAATTTGGTGTCATATTAACCTACATATAATAAATTGTGTGATTAATTTTGGGTCAGGGTTTGGAATTTTATGACAGGGTTAAACTAGCATACTAAAGTACTGTGCTTTCCGTAGTGGGCTCTCGTTGTTGGAGAGTGAAGGTTTTTCATGGGGTGCATTTCAACCCTTTTGAGACAGTGCACCTTTGCTTAACCCTCTAACCGCCACTAAGCCGCTTGACTAAGAGAGCCCAAATTTCAGAAAGCTGCCATACGAAAGAGGTTACTTTCTGTAATTAAATGCCTAATGTCCCTGGGGTTATGTACTTTTAATATGTTGCCTTAATTTTGAGACAATTTCAAAATGCACATATATACATTCTTGCGGGCAAAACAAAAAAATAATCAAGGTCGTATATATATTGCCAGTCAGAGGTTTAAGATGTTCCCTCAGGATGGATGGGAGTCGAAAGGAATCGTACCACAGGATGCGAGTTTTGCATTATTTAGCCCAACTTTAGGAAAAAATTCACCCCCCCCCAAAAAAAAGTTTGAAGTCTTGGTGTTATAATTTTTGGTATTACTTTAGATTATTATTAAGCTATCATATGTATTAAAATTAGCATTTAATAATCCTTTCCCTTTATTTTACATGAATATATATATATATAAAACAAAAATCTGAAAGGTTTTGGATTTGAAACTATGTCCAAAGGGGCTTTTTTTTTTAATGTTTTGTGTTACCTGTATTTATTAAATATCACGTTCTTCGCACTCAAACCACAAAATTCAGTTCAACAGCAATATCGCAAAATAATTTTAAAATGAGCATATCTTTAGAAGCTCATAACAATCATTCCAGCAGAAGTTTGAAGGAACTGATTGCTTTTTATTTAGCCAGATAACCAAGGAATACTAGTTATTAACTATGGATATAACATTAAAAAATCATAAATTATTTATTATAATTTTTTGCATTGTATCACCACTGTTTATTTGTTTTTAACTAAAATTGCATATAGTGCTTAATTTTAAAATATTCTAGTTATTTGAGCTTCCTGATAAGTTGAATACTGGATAGTCAGGCTTAAGAAAAAGTTGCATAATTTTTAATGGCATCTGTTTCATATTTATTATGTTTTAAGTAATAGCACAAAGTATAGTACAGTGAAATTTTATGATGCCATGTTTTTAAGTATGGAAAGAGATTCTTCCTATTTTCTTTTCCCTTTTTTATTAGCAGCTAAAATAAATACACTCACGTTTGTGAAAATTGCAACACCAAGAAGGAATCGTCATAATTGAATGCAATTTAATACACAGTTGAGTGGTAGTGGTACAAATAAATGATTAAATGTTCAAAGCAAACAAACAAGAACAAGAGATCAGAATCAGTATTTTGTGTGGCCACCACGCGCCGCAATAAGTGCTGCTACACAACGTGGCATGGAGTCAAACAAAGTTTGAATGTCTGACTGAGGAAGAGCATTCCATATCGTTTGTACGCGTACCCAAAGTTCGTCTGCAGACGCAACAGGACGAGGATCACGAGCAAGACGCCGACCAATGACATCCCACACATGTTCAATTGGCGACATATCCGGGGAACACGCAGGCCAAGGAAGAAGCTGTACCTGCTGCGCTGCAAAGAAGGATTTAACAATCCGAGCAGTATGAGGGCGGGCATTGTCCTGTTGAAATACAGCGCCTGGCAAGCTTTGAAGGAAGGGAACAGCTTCGGGCTGTAGAACTTCACGGATATACCGGTTGCTGTTCAGATTGCCCACAATTCGTAGCAATTGAGATCGTCTATGATATGCTATGGCGCCCCAGACCATAACTCCGGGTGTTCGTCCACTGTGGCGTTCGATAATGCACTCCGGAAGGTGGCGTTCACCGGCATAGCGTCTGACACGAATGCGGCCATCATGGTACCACAAATTAAAGCGGGATTCGTCAGAAAACACGACATGCTGCCAATCAGCACGCCAGTCTCTATGCTGATTGGCCCATTGTAGCCGCAGGCGGCGATGGTCGTGCGTTAGGGGGATCCTGTATAAAGGAGTCCGTGCGCGCAGTCCACACTGCAGCAGACGTCTACGAATTGATGAAGCACACAATGAAACACCTGTAGCTATTGACCACAGTGCTGCCAATTGTCTAGAGGAAGCTGTACGGTCCGTCCGCGCCATGCGGACCAGGTGTCTATCATCGCGAGCTGACGTCACATTTCGGGGTCCACTCCCGGATTTCCGAGTTGTCCGACACTCGTCCGTCCACTGCTTCCAAACGCGCATCACTGTGCTGCTGTTACGCTGCACACGAGAGGCTACTGCACGATACGACAATCCAGCTTCACGAAGGCCGATGATTCTCCCTCGTTCAAACTCTGTAAGTTGTTCAAATCTCGCTCTCTTTCGTCGACGAGGCATAAGTACAGATTGAGTTAACGTTTACCACTAGCAGATAACCACCGATAACCATACACGCCTCGCTACAGCCGTCTATTTATTCGGATCCATCAGCCGTTCAGAGGGCGCTGCTCAGCATACGCATGCGCTACGGATTTGCAATTCTAATCATTTGCATATCATGCGCTACTTTGCATTTCCTGAAAATTTCAGCTCACTCGCATAAGTCCTTCATGGTGTTGCAATTTTCACAAACGTGAGTGTATTTGAAGATGGGGCTAGCAAGAGTATAAAAAAATTCCAAGGATAATTTGATTTTGTTTGCAGTTATCAAAGTCAACTGTACAAACTTTACACAGGGCATTCAAATATAAATAAATCTCTGTTGGCTGAGCATTAAGAAGGGTGTTTGTATGTCATAGGACATTTGAGATCGTTAGATCGGGTTGCCAAAATAAAGAAACTAAACCAGCTGACTTGTCCAATGCTTTCTTTAAAGCTGTCACAAGGAGTGAGTAGAGCGAGCCCATCTCTATTGAGGAGTGCATAATTGTAAAGGTTCTTGGCCATGAAATTATAAAACCAGACAAAATTTGTTGCACAGTCCATGCTGCATTTGGCAAAGATTACCCTTCATGATCAAGAGTAAAGGTTTGGTGCAACAAATTCAAGCAAAGCCATGAATGTGTCTCAATATCAAGCTCACTCTTATCATCTTCCCACGAGTATTACTAATAAAAACATTATACATATTCGGACTGCACATTGCTCAGGATATGGAAGTGTCTGATCAGTTACTATAAAGCATTTTAGCTTGGAGAAGTATCAGCTTATTATTTTGCAAAGCTGCTAAATGATGATAAAAAATGCTGCATGAATTTGCATTTCTCAATTGCTTCAAAAGGTGTAACTTTTTTGCATAAATTGTTACCTGTGATGGGACATAAATGCAATTTTACACCCCAGAAGGAAAGCGTTTAAGCATGGAATAGAGAGAGGAAAATGTGAATAAAACCTGTGAAAGCAAAAACTCAATTTGGAAAGTGTTGGCTACTCGTTTTTAGGATTGAAGGGGGATCCTGCTTGAGGATTTCTTATGCAAATGTCGGACCATTAATGAAACCTACTACTGGAGCCTCGTGGATCACGTTAGACTTGAGTATTGACAGAAAAGATGAAATTATCATATTCATGAGTTGCCTTTTCCACAACAATGGCAGCAGATCCTGGTGGTAATGCAAAGGAAATGTTCACTCATTCTCCTTACAGTGTAGACTTATCACTATGCAATTTTCACATGTTTCTGTCCCTCAAAGAAGTGTGTGGAGGTGAGCTATTTGAGACCATTGATCAAGTAAAAACATTAAGGCTCAACTTGTTAAGATACCCACCCAGCTTCAGTGTATGAGAATAGAATGAAAAAAACTAGCAAATTGTTGAGAATGGAATAGTAGGAGGAGATTATGTAGAAAAATAATGTGTAGAGATGTAAATCTTTCCTATAACATAAATTATGTTAAAAAAAGGGCTCATCCATATTTGATGCTCCCCGCTTATTATTACGGGAATAATATTAGTTTTACAGAATTTATATATGCATATGTAATACTTGATAGTTTCAATTCACCATTCTTATACTCCTCCAGAGAAATAAAATATAATCCATATTAACTGTAGCATGTCAAGAAACATAAAAGCAGCTTGTCCTGAAGACTTTAACAAAGAAAATTGTTTGGAATCATAAAAAATGAGATGTTGAACAAGTTTAATTTGAGAACTGTTGCCTGATTATTTAATTTCCTCTTTGCTACAGCACGGATTATGTATGCTTGGGAAGTTGAGCATCAAGGTCTATTATAAAGTGACAAATAATAGCATAATGTTTTAGGCTTTGAAGTTTTGTATAGCACTAAAATAGGCATATTGATCTTCCTAAGTTCATTGGATTTCATACTTATTGATGGGATAAATACACAGTGATTGTATTGATTTTAGTGTTTGATTGGACAGGTGTGAATTTGCTGTAGAATATGTATTTGGAATCTTGAATCATTTCTTCTTTAATCAAGCACTGACATGCAGTTATAGATGTTGATTCAACTAGTAATCACAAGTTTATTCTAACAGGGTCGCCACGCTACCTGGAAAACTGGAAAAAGTCAAGGATTTCGAAAATTGACCAAAAAAGTTGGGGAAAAGTCAGGGAATTCAAATATTTTAGTCTAAATCTGGAAAAGTCAGGGAATTTCATATAGCGATCCTCCCAAAAAGCGAGTTTTGCACCAATGTTGGAAGCCGTCACTTTTTTGGCGCGTGTTAGCATCACTCGGGCAGCTGGCATAGAGCCAATTCTTGTAGCTCCAAACAGATTGCCTTTTAGAAAGGCAGAGCAAGTTTCCAGTAACTTTGGTTCCCAGTAACTTCAAGATCGAAGTACTTGCATGTGCAGTGCATGTTGAACTAAAGAAAATACATATTCTTGTATCAAACAAAATCGATTTAAATCGGTTAAACAAAAGCGGTACCATGGAGGTTAGAATAGCCTCCGTGTACATTACACACGGGATTTAGCGACATTATGATGAGCAGCAAACAGGCCATTTTGGTGTCGGCGGCAATTTTCAAAATCATGCCAAAACCATAGCGTATAGTAGGATTTTACAGCAAAATCTTTTGAATACTTTTTTTCCTTTTTAAGAAATGCCTTATTTGTTATTTTGCAGTAAAATAAAAAAATAGTAATCAGTCATCTAGGCTGACCATTTAGTATAACTATATTCGCCAAAATATCGTTGATTGTTGTAATTCAATTTTTTAATTATTTTAATGTTGTTCATGTCATTTAATGTTGCTTCTTCCCCATCAATTTATTTATTATTAGTAAACAATACTGTCAAATTTAAGGAAATTTTCTCTGGCATAATCCTGAAACTAATTCTAGCAGTATGATGACATAACATCACGAAATTCAATGCACATATTTTTTGCTTTTGTATTCGGCTAAATAAATATAAAATGCCTAAATTTATTTAAAAATATTATTAAATAGATTTCTTTCTTTTGTTTAGCTGCAGAATGTCAGAAAAAAAAAAGACATTTTTTATCCACATTGAGCAGATTTTGATCTCAATTCTTCAGTGAGGAAAACAACTCCTATTATAGTTATAATAGTAAGCTTTGAGGATAATATATAAGTCGTATCTAATTGGCAAATTTTTGTATTTTCAAGTGGTACCATAATTAATTTACCTCTTAGCACAACCAAAGTGCATTATGCAGATAGACTGGAATTTTCTTAAAACACACCTGGAAAAGTTAGGGAATTTTATTCTCCTGTTTGAGTGGCAACCCTGTTCTAAGAGCATAATATCTTAGAATTTCCTTTTCTGTTATAACAAGCACTAGAAAACAAATTTTTTGTTGTAAGATGGTTAAATGATAAAGATTGTTTAGGCATTTCGTGTAGAGTTATACACTGAGAACTTGATGTGACTGGCTCTATCCTCCTGTCTGTTGCTGTGTCTGGGTATCGCTCTGTCCCCTTCCTAAGATCATGTGGTGGATATAAGTTCTAAACATAGAGAGTCTGTGCCTTGAATTTTATTCTTGACAAATTCAATAGGGGAGGAATCTGGATGGGCATAGTATTATGTCTGAAAAACAATGTCTGAGCCTAACAAATGATAAAAAACACATAAGATAATATTTCTCAGATACCAAGATATTTTGACAAAATTATAAGTTGACGAAAGATGTAAATGAAAATTTGTTAGCAGAGCTGTTACTAAAAACAAAGTGCAAATACTAACTGTTGAGACAGTTTTTAATTATGTCAGTGTTTTTAACACAATAATGACTGAAGAAACAATTAGCTTTAACAACATTTCTTTGCAAACCTTACACTTTTTTATATGGAAAATTTTTATAAATTTTTGTGAAATATTAATAAAATCCCATTTGATTCATTTTAGAAAAATGCAAGGAACTGATGAAACTTTATCTGTATCTTTTGAGGCACCAGCTGGAATTAAATTTCACTTAAATACTGAGAAGTACCAGATCTGGGCTGTGGTTGAGTTTGATGTCTTGGTATTGGAATTTGTGTGCCTTAAAAAAAACTACATTATTACCAGAATGTAAGAGAATTAAAAATTTGCATAACTAAGCAAATATGAGCAGACTTTGGGTGATTCATAAGTTATTAATATTGAAATCTTATGCTTTTAAAAAATGGACCGTATTAATCACTTTTCCACTCAATAAATTTCAGAAAACCATTCCCCCCTCCAAAAAAAAAAAAAATTTAAAAAAAAAAAAAAAAAACTCGATTTTTTTTTATTACAGAATTTGAACAAAAATTGCTTATTTAGGTGAATTATGTGCAAAAAATATTTATAAGTATACACAGACAGAGATAAAAATTTCAATATCCTCTGTAATATTGCTTCCCTTTTTTTTTTGCATACTATGTGAGTAATGAGCTTATTTTACATTAAAGTACAATTGTTGTATTTGTATAATAGTGTTGGTATCTTTTTTAAAATATGCAGGCAGTAATAAGCATTTTATATAGTTTTAAATTTCACATTTATTACACACCTGAAAATTTTAGCTATAATTTATTATTTCATCTCATTTTAAAACAAGGAACATAGCAGGAGTGATACTTTTCATATATTTTTTAAACAAGGAATGAAAGTAAATTAAAATATGGAAATTGCACTACTACAACTTTATAAATACAAAGCTGTTTTGTAAAGGTTTGTATATATATAAACATCAAACTTGTTTTATGGTCAGGTAATGCCATATAGTAACAAAAAAAAAAAAATAAAAAAATAAATAAATAAACGAAAAATTATACAGGATAATCAAAAACTAAAACTGGAAATGAGATGTCTGTTCCACATACAGGCAAATAATTTTGTACAAAAATAAGGGTGCCTGTATGATATTGGATAAAACTGTAAAGCAATTAACCTACCACTGCCTTTCAATTCTCTTTACCGCTTGTGATCTGTAGCACAGCTTGTGACAATCTCCTGTGTTTCACTTGATAGCATCCGTTTTTAGATAAGATGGAATAATCTAACCATACTATGGAAAAACAATTTTATAATGTGTAACCTTTAGATGTTTTTGTTTGCAGAAAATATTAATTTTCTTTAAAACAAAAATCATGCAGTTGACTTAAGATATTTAAAAACTGAGCATAGTTGAGCATTTTTTGTTGCAGAAAAACAAAGGTATTTGCTTGCTGAGTGCTTGAACTCCGGAGAACTTCTCATTGCTTGATTATTGATCAGATGAATAGAGTTATGTGTTACAGGGAGAAATATCATTAATGCGAAAGCCACTCTAAATTGGAAATTCTACCGTATCTAAGATCTATCTATCTATATCTATGATTGACTCAAAGTAAGGTTAAGTTAAATATTTATTTAGACTGTATACAGTTAATAAATCTGCCTATAGAAAATTCTGCATACTAGAGGGGACATGGCTTAATGTGCCATTCCCCATGACATCTAACTTTCACTTCAGCTGGGGGCACTGCTATCGCCATATGACATCATTTTTTCTCTACACTTCCCACCTGAACTCATAGAGTTCACGCAATGAAGAAGACTAACAATTAAATCCAAATAAAATGGAAATACTTATAATTACTTACAAATTTAAAAAAAAAAAAAAAGAATCTTTTTGAACATCTACTTGTTTTTTCATCAGATCATTCTAGTCGAATCCTTGTCAGTCATCTCGATAAAAATAAAGTGGATAATTATGATTTTTTCGACCAAAGTTGAGAAAGTGTGCTGGTGTGAGAGGCTCTGGATCTTCCAAGTAATTGTAAGTTAAGGGTCTTTGATTTATGACATATTCAACTTCTGTCAAAAAGTAGTCAACTCTTCAAAATTTAATAGGGCTTTTCCAAGTATTTTTCTTAAACAATCCTTCACAGACTGCATTAAACATTCGTAACCGCTTTTACGAAATGCGTTCTGAAATAAATTTCCAGCTTATCTTCTTACAGGAGTTAAAATCTTGAAATTTGGAATCCTTCAGTATTTTTGAAAATACTCGAATTGTTGGTTTACCTTTTAAAAGGTTTTGTCATGATCTGAGTAAATTGTGTCACAATATCCTCTTCTTGATGCGAATTGTCTAAAAGCCATCAAAAAATTTTCTGTAGAAATACTGGAGACCAGCACTGAATGAAGGGCTCTACTAACGGCACAGGTGAAAAGAACTGTGCATGACTTATCAGTACCGGTTGTTGATCTAACCCAAATTGGACCAGCAAAGTCGATACCAGAAATAAGAAATGGTGGAGTCTCAACTGTCTTTTGGCAGCTGTGTGGTCATCTGTTGAGTAGGCTTTGATGTATGCTTTCTACAAATAAGACCATTTCCTAAATATCTTCTTCACAAGTTGTTGGCCTTTTGGTATCCAGTATTCTTTTCGAAGGCTGATCAAAAGTGGCTGTAACTCCACCACTATGCATCAACTTGTCATGTTGTCTTTCAATAATCAGTTCTGTAAATTTTGATTCGAGGCAAGAGGATAGGATGTTTTTTTCGTTGCTAAAAATTGGAAAATTATAATCTTTCTCCCAAACCACGGGATTCCTTTATCATCTAAAAAGGGGAAAAGCAATATATGGATGACTTTTTAGATATGTTTTTAGCCATTTCTAATTCCGAAATTTCTGAATGATTCTACCCTTTGAATTCCACGGATCCGGAAATCTTCTGCATTTTTAAGCTCTTCAGCTGTGGGAACATCTGTCAAGTTTATAAATTTATAGTTTTCAAAATGATATGTTTAATTTAAGCTGTTATTTTTAATATTTTCATAAGATTGCTGTACTTGGAAATATCAAATAATTCATCTTTCTCGTGTAAATTTCTTTCTATATTCTGAATTTTCTTCTTCAACAATGTCTACATTACCAAAGGGCCAACATTCTGAAGACAGTAAAAGCCAGGTGGTCCATGCCACCAAAGTTGGCAGTTTCTTAAGTTAGCAACAGTAGTTCCTTGTGATATGAGGGCAGCCAGGTTGGCTTTTTCACGGCAATAATGCCAATTACTACTCTCGGTTAGTTTCTGAATTTCTCAAATTCTGTTCTTTATGAAAGGTTTAAATCTTTTGGGAGATCCATGAATCCAAAAGTAAGTTATTTGAAAATCAGTCCAATGGAAGGTGATTACTTTGTATTTTAAAAATTTTGTGATTTTTATCACTCACCTGGCGGAAAAGCACACTCAAGAGCTGCAGTCTAGAAAGTGTAAGTGGTTTCAGAGGTGCAGCTTACTTTTTGGAAGCAACAAAAACTGTTTGAAAAGTTCCATTGTTCAAACCTATTTGGAGATATACCACCCATCTATAAGCTTTCAGACTAGCATCAGAAAAGTTATGAAGTTCTATTTGTTTCATATCTACATCTAATATTCTCTATAAATAGTAACGGGGAATCCTGAGGTGGTGCTTCAATTTCTTCATTCCAAGCTTTCCATCTATAACTAAGATCAGATAGTAGTTCATCGTTTCAATCAATTTTGACAGACCAGATTTCCTGAATCAGGCTCTTTATTCTTGTGGTGAACGGGCCATAAAATCCAACAGGATCAAAAATACGCCCTATGGTTTGCAATAGAAAATGCTTTGAGTTAATTCACGAGGAACTGGAATTTGCTAAATGCTGAGTGTCAAAATGAAAATTATCATTATCTGTATCCCAGTTAATTCATAATACTTTGATCAGGACAACTTCAGGAGATTCTTGTATCGAAAATTCTTTGTGACATCAAGTGTCTTTCAGTTCTTTTGAATTAGTATGCCACTTATTCAGTAATATGTTAGCTTCATTGAAAATGTTCACAGTTTCTGAACTGTTTTCAGAGTTTGTTCTAAATTTTGTTGACCAATAATATCATTAGTGTACAGGCAGTTGTTTAAGAGTTCTACTGTTTCATGATATATTTTTGAAGGAGATGCTTAATGGTAGCAGCAAGCAGAAAGGGACTATATTTTACTCCAAACAAAACTCTTGTAAATCTAAAGGTTTCTAAATTTTCATTGTTATCAGAATCATCTTTCCAAAAGAATCGTGTAATGTTTCTGTCTTCTTCAATTAACTCTTACCTGTAAAAAAGCTTATGTAATGTCAGCTGTAAAGAGTATTGAATTTTGTCTAAATTTTATCAGTAAAATGAAAATATCAGAATATAAGTTTGGACCAGTATATAGACAGTGTTGTTTAAAGAAAGTGTATTTGGTTTGTGGGCTGAATCATCATAAACTATTTTTAGTCTGTTTGTTGCTGTATCATTTCTGATGACTGCTCTATGAGGTAAATAAAATAAGGTTTTATCATTTCAATTGTCTTCCTGAACTGATTCAATAGTATGTTTTAACTCTTAATCCTTTAAAACCTCTGCATGTTGAACAAACAAAGGGTTATCAATTTTAAATTTGTTACTTAATTTCTTAAATCATTCAAGTGCTACATCCCTATTATCTTCCATTAAATGTTTTGAATTTGGTTTCCATGGTAATCTTACTTGGTAGCTGCTGTTCTTATACTTGATATCAGATTCGAAAGATTTCATAATTTTTAAATCAACAATTGTGTTGTTTTGAGTATCACTTTCTAAACCTAAGTTTTCTAGTTCCCAAAACTGTTGTAACTAATCTCATATCAAGTTTTCATTTACTATTACTTTTATGGTTAATAATTCACTAAAATCATTATTTACTTTACCCTGCAAACACCACCCAAATAAAGATTCTGTAGCTACTACATTTCTTGAAGTTCTTTTAATTTTACCTATGATTATAGAATAGTAGAAATCTACCCCTATGAGAATATCAATTTTGTCACTTTGTCTACAACTGTCAGCTAATTGTAAATTTTGTAAAACTTAATTTTCCTTAGCAAAGTTCAAATCTGCAGGGGAGATAATAGTATTTGAAATACTTTCAGTTTCTAGTAGTTCAGTAGCCATACTAAGTTAGGATTGCTAACATTTTCTTGTTTTGCTTTAACAACATTAAAGTTTTTTTCTAGCGCAGTTTTGTCTCCAAATGAGTAAATAGAAAGTGATTATTTTCTAACAATCAGAAGATCCATTTTACTAGATACATTACATCTTTAATTATGAAAGATCTCATTGAGCCATTATCAAAAAGAATTCTCACATTTATCATTATTCTGAATCATTGCAGAAGCAGTTTGTAACAATCTTTTATTAGATCTACATTTATTGGAATTATATGACTAAACTGTGAAAATAACATTCGAGTCTGACATCTTCAAGTCTATCATTATCCTTTTTCTGATGGAATCAATAACAAATCATTTTGAGTGTTATTTATTACAGAAGCTACAGTTTACCTTTTGTTTGGAGTCTTTAATTCTGTGCTTTTTATTCAAATATAAAAACATCTATTTTGCTTTTTCAAAATCTCTTTTTTTCTTTTCCACACTTAAAATTTTGCACTCCGTTGATTTATGACATTGTCACCGCAGAACAGATACTGTGATTCGGTTGATGCAGCTAATAATTCAACTGTCAATGGCTTACTTGGTTTGACAGAAAAAGTTTCGATTTGAAAGGTAGTGGCTTTTCTAATCACGAGAATTTCTCTTTAAATTATAATTAACTGAAGCTGTGCATTCTCAACTGAATACTTCATTTCTCAAAAAGTCTAATAGACCTTTTAAATCCCAATTTTCATCTTTAATTTTTCAGCTATAATCAAGAATGAATTCATTAGGAAGTAATTTCAAAATTAAAGGGTTAAGAGATTTCCGTAGGAATAGTAGTCTTATTTTTAATGCCTCAAGGTTTCTTATCTACACTTTGCTGTGATTGAGAAGTTTTCTTAATCTGTTTACATCATTAGGATTTCTGGCAGGTAAAATACTTATGAGTTGTCCTAAATGCAAATTAATTAAGATGTTTGTTTGCCCAAATCTGGACAATAACAGTTCAAGAGAAGCTTCGTAATTATATTCGATAAGAGTGAAACCAGAAATAGCTTTGGTGGCTGAGCCACCAAGAAAGCTTTTCAAGTAAATTAATTTTTCTATTTTTGATAAATTCAAATTTTTATCAATTCGATTTTCAAACTGACTTATAAATTCTTACCAATCCGAAGGATCATAAAATTTAGAGATGGTTAATTTTGGAAGACGAGTGAACTTATTACTTTCGTTTTTGTAATCTGTTGTGGTTTCATTAGAAATGTTTATACTTTCATTGTCCGAATTTTCAAGTTTATTTAATTCTTTCAGTTTTTTCTTTGCTCTAAATTGCCACAGTTGGATTTTCTCGTTGTATTCCAGAATGGTTGTGACTTCAGGTTCAAATTCCTCTGCTTCGACTTTCAAATCACATTCTATTTGAGTGTCTAAATCACTTAGTTTTTGATTTTTCACTTAACTGGTCTAAAATTTCTTCTGGTACATTTGCGAGTATACTAATGTCATCTTTATTTAATTGTCTCTATTTTCTTTAATATCTTCGGCACTGCAGTCCACAATACCTTTTGTTTCAATTTCTGTTTAGCATTATGATCTTCTATTTTACTAAAAGTCGAAAACTGAATCTCATCTTGGCAGTCTTCGTACATTTGCTCTGTGCTAATCCAAGTTTAAAAAATATGATGTGTACACCACAACTTCCTTGTATGGAATATTAAATTATACGCATTTTGCATTTCATTTAAACTTATTGGATTGAATTAAATCTACTTCATCGATAATGCATAAACCACAATAGAATAAATGCTCTTTTGTTTATTAAAGTGACACTTTGGAGCTAGGTTCACTTAACAGCATTACATCTCATTCATTTTGTAACTCAGAATGCACAAAAATTATGCATATCATCTGAAGAATTATCTAATCCTTGCCACATGTTCTATTGAAACACTATGATAAATCTAAAATTATGTATAAAAGAAATTAAACAAACGAAAAAAGAAACAATTTTCCACAGACGATTCAGTATTTCTCATTCAATTATTTCAGTTCTCACTTTGTGACAAGGCAAAAATACATAGAAACTCAAAATATCTATATTGAAAATTACGAAATACATTTTAAACACTTATTTCCTTGAATAAATTCCAAAATGGAGTAAGCATGGTATAATTCGCAATAATAAAAGAAGGTGTTATTTTTGTTGTTGTGAAGCTTAATTTCTCTAGATTGGCAACAAATTCACTATTCTCCCAAGTTTCAAATGTAAACAAATATGGCTGCCAAATGAAAAATGATTAGACTTAGCCGCACTTAAACGACTTTTAAATTGTTGATAATTCTACAAATCTTGCATGCGGATTTACAAAACAACATAATTCAATCATTTTTAAAGAAAAAATGCACAATTTACCAACGTATAAGAATAAAAAAAACTGAGCTCACTGAGCTGAGTATTGGAGTGTATATATATGTATATATTTATTTATATACTTTTGGTGCGGCTGATTGCAAATAAAATAGGAGGTGCACATCTACATATTACAACAGTCCTATATACAAAATTTCAATGTTTTGAGGCTACTTGTTTTTGAGTTATGTGAGATACATACATACATATGGACGTACAAACGCCACAAAAAATTGTCTTCAGAATTCATTTTAAATCAATTTTATATTTTTTGGGGGAAGAAGAGTCTTGTATTATGTCCTTACATATAGATGTCACCCAAAAACATCGTTAAACAGCATTCGATAGCGCTCAAAATGGATATTTTCATTGAAATACGATACTTGAAATTTTTCACGATTACAATACTTCCTTTTTACTTCATACAAGGAAGTAAAAATACAAATTTTCGAATTACTCGGACATCCTGACCGATGCATCATAGCGTGAAAACCAATCTAAATTGGAAATTCTACTGTATCTGAAATCTATCTATATGTGAGCATTATATCTATGATTTACATAAAGCTAGGTTAAGTTAAATATTTATTTACACTATATACAGTTAATCAGTTAATAAATCTGAATATGGAAATTCTACAACTCTAGAGAGGACATGGCTTAATGAGCCATTCTCTATAACATCTAACTTTCACTTCGGGTGGGGGTGTTCCTATCACTATATGACATCATATTTCTCTACAATGTTAGAGCTAAGTCATATTAAATAACATTTGTTAAAAGAATCCAATTACAAAAAAATTGTTTAATGTATCTTATAAAAGATCAAGCATAATCAGCAAAATTATATTTTAAATTCAAATCAGTAATGTGATGAAAAGTATGAAATTTTAAAAATTATTTAGGTAATGATATTTTATTTTTTTAAAAAAAATCTTGTGGCTCATACTCAGTTTCAGCTATAAATATACATTTCATTATAGTAATCAAATCATTTGCATCACTTAATCAACCAGTTTCGTACTTGGTAGTTTAAGTATTAAGCTTCAACTTAACAAATAAAAGACATTGCTTTTGATACTAACCTTGGAATTTTAAACAAGTTTTCTCTTGGAGGTAGTTTTGATCACAGTGAGAATATACTGCAATTACATCACCGCAAAATTTCTCCATGAATTGAGAATAATATTTTGAAATTAAAACGTTTTCTGTTTCTGTAGGGCATATCTGATATTGCTTGGTCAAAGGATGGTCGACTTTTAGTTAGTGCTTCGGATGATAAAACTCTAAAAGTATGGAATGTGGATGAGGTAAGTATAATTATAATATAGTGTCTTATTTATGAAAGTATAGTTTTGTAATGTCTTTATTTGTGTAATTTTATAAGACTACAAAATGTGTGTACCGTTTGTGATTCCATATTCACTGATTCATTATATACAGTTTAAATGACAGAAAAAAATGGTCTTAAACTGACTGTTATTGATCTTAACTCATAGAAAGCATAGTGAGAAAAGATTGTGTTTGAAACTTAAAATATGCAGAAATGTCTTCCTACAACGGTCACAACAGTAAGTTTGTGTGGCTGTGCTTTTGATAAATGCACCCGAAAGCGAGGGATTGAAATGGTGTATACCAGCAATTCTGAACTGGTGGTATGCGTACCAGTCATACACAAAGAAACAAAGTATTTTTAACTATTAAATTCAAAAATTAAATACTCCAAGGTCCTATTTAATTTTTTTTCTAACTCTCGTAAATTTATGCGGTCTGAGCTTTGTTCAAAGTCAATAGACACTCATATACTTAAGCGAAATAATTCGTTTTTATTTTCACAAATATTCTTTAAGCCATAATCTTAACAAAATTTGTCATAAATCATGTTTTTAAAAGGAGTAATATAAATGTCTGTTTTATTTAATAGGAAATAAAAATAAATTCCTGTAAAAAGAATCTCATTAATTCTTTTAGAGTTGATCAATTTATTAGCATAGCCTCACTTTAAGTCGCCACCATTTCTAGGCTCATATTGCTCTATTTTCAATTAAAATAATTTTTCCATCCATTTGCTTTCTCTAACAGCGGCAATTTGTCTTCTCGTTATTCCTTACTTTTCTATGTGATTTGAGAATATTTTCATTTGTTTTTGAAAAACTCGTAATATATTGGGCATTTAAATATTTGTGAAAAAATAATAAAACAAACGTAGATTTTCAAAATGGAAAAATGATTAGGATTGACTAAGCAGAAAAGTGAAGATTCGCAGGTGATGGATCCAGGACAATCTACTACCATTAAGAATATTGAAAAGAAAAGAAAAATTGTTTATAGAAAATATAATGAAAGTTATTTATCATCTGGGTTTACTTGTGGTAATGAAATAGACCCTCAACTTCAGTGTGATGTTTGAGATGAACTATTATGAAATCAAGGTATGAAACTATCAAGACATCTGGAAAGCTAGACATGCCAATTTAAATGATAAATTTGAAGAATATTTTATGAGGAAATTAGGTTTTACAATTTCAAGTGACAAAGCTTTGAAAGCTAGTTACCTAGTAAGTTATGAATTGCCAAGACTGGGCAGACTCACACTATTGGAAAAAACCGTATGTTATCAGTAGCTAAATATACCATTTTAACATTATTCAGTAAAAAAGTGGCTAAGAATATTCCGTTATCAAATGATACAGTAAGTCGACGAATTCATGAAATGGCAAATTCCTTTAAGGAGACGCTTCAAAAAATAAAATACACTGAATATTTCACATTGCAGTTGGATGAATGTACTGTATAACGAACTCTGTTAAATTATTAGTTTACTGACGTTTTGAAAAAATAAACAAATTACCGAAGAGTATTTATTTTATGGATCTCTTCATGATAGAGAAACTACAAACAAAATTTTCAAAATAATTGAGAATTTTATGTCTGAGAATGATATTCCTTGTAATAAGTGCATTGCCATATGCAGTGATGGAGCTCGGTCATTAACAGGAGAACATTCCGGTATTATTTCTCAAATAAAAAAAGGTCGCACCTGAAACTAAATTTACTCACTGCTTCATTCATTCATCGTGAACCTTCAGTAAACAAAACAATCACTGAAAACCTGAAAATCTTTCTGAATCAAGCTGTGAAAATTGTTAATTTCATTAAACCCAAGCTCTAAATTCAAGAATATTTATAATTTTATGCCTAGAGATGGGCAGTGAACATGAAACACTTTTGTTACATTCCAAAGTAAGGTGGTTATCCAGAGGCAAAGTTTTAGTCTTTTTGAACTTCGATCAGATATTTAAATTTTTCACTGTGAATCAAAATTTGCAAAAATGTTTATTTATTGAATTATGGTTGGCACGCTAGCATATTTAGCTGATATCTTTGGAAAGCTAAATTGATTAAATTTAGGATTATAGAGACAAAAAGTTAATTTGTTTACCATTAGATATAAAATAATTGTAATGATAAAAAAGACTCCAGCTAATAATCAAAGAATTGGATAATAATATTTTAAGCTTTTTTACCTCTTTTAGAAAGTTTTCTAACCAAAAATAATTTAAAAATAAAAGAATTAGCATCCAGCATTAAAAATCATTGTTTTTCATTGATAAATAATTTCAACGTGTATTTTCCCAAGCATCATGAAAAAGAAAATTGGATGAGAAACCCAATTGTACCTGAAATTTTTTCTCATGAAGAAAAAGAACAATTGAAAGGAATTTCTTGTGATTGAACTCTAACTGAGGATTTAAAAAATAACACACTTGTTCCCCCCCCCCCCCCCCCCCGAAAAAAAAATTAAAAGGCATTTCAAATAAAACTGTTAAATTTTTATTGCCTTTTTGCAGAACATATTTGTGTGAACATAATTTTCTTCCATCTTTTATTTGAAAAATAGGTACAGAACAAAATTAAAAGTGGATCCTAGTTTATGGTTATAAACTAGGTCTTGATGAAATAATACCAGACATAAAGAAATTGATCTCTCTTAAACTGGTCCAAATTTCCCACTAAATTTTAGAATTAAAAAGTACAAAAACTCAAATGCTGATAATTAAAGTGGTAACCAATTTTTATGTGTGCATATTTAATACAAATAGCTAATAGGCTGTCCAAATAGAATATAGTATATATTTAATATTTCTATTGATATATTAAAAAAGCAATCATTGTAAATCGTGGTGATGGCACTAAAGTTTTTTATTTTTTGTTTAGATGGTACGCTTTAGTCAAAAGGTTGAGAACTGCTAGTCTATACAGAACTTTTATATGTCATTTCAGATTACAGAAAATCTCGGAGATTTTTCTGTATTATGCTCATAACGGCTGGTTGTAAATATGATGGCAAGAACTGGTTGTTTATGGTCAGATACTATGTTGAAAGATACTATAGCAACAGAAATTAGTGTGAATTGCATAAATTTGCAGGATTATTGTTTTAGTGTCCAAGACCTTCTTCAGTCGCAAGAAGGAAAATGATGAAGAAGAAGCATGTGTTTATGCAATAAGACTTGACAAAAATTTCGAGAAAGTTCCAGCCAAGAAAGAGGAAATAAAAGCCACTGGCATAAGTTGATAAAAAGTAGTTAATAAATAATTTCTTTAGAAGGTGAATTTAAATGTGGCATCAGAAATTGTATCATGAATTAGAAATGAAACTTTGAAAAAAAATGTAAAATACCTCTAGGACATCTAATTCACCTATAGAAGATTCCACCCCTTTCCTTTTAATACTTTTGGCTAAAGAGAAATGGAAAATATGATTTTTTGACAAGCAGTAGTGGGAAATGGATGAATTATATGTTTCTTTTTGTTAACATTTGTTTCATGTTCCTTAGTATAAATTTTCAAAGCTTTTTTAGGTTGACCGAGGTATAGTATAGTTCAACTGTGTCAAAGGGAAGCTTGGCTGGCAGTGTTTCTGGATACTTGGAATCATCCAGAAAGGTATTAATTATGTGCTACGGTGAGGGGTCACATGAGAGTCCTCTTGTAGCTAGAAAGAGGGAATTTACTGATGAAACAGGGGCATTGGAGGATCCTGTCATCAGCTGCTTTTCATGCCATTTTTTCATTCGAATTCACAGTAAATAGATAGTATAGTTGTGAACCAGTATAAGATTCATACTGGTTCACAACCTAGAAACCAAGAAATTAAGTTTTTTTCATAATTTGTGGATTTTATATGAGCAACACATACACTACCTGACATTGAAAATGCAATGCCAGGAATGAGTGGCCAAAAAATGCCGAAATCGGCAAGCAGACAGAGAGCGACGACGAACAATAAGTGATCTTTTTCGAAATGATACACATAATAAGTGAGAACAGCCTCGACTCAGTAGGTTGTAGGACCACTTTAGATAGCATTACACGACACAAACATCTAGGTACAGAGTCACCGAGACTACAGATGGTGTCCTGAGGAATGGCTTTCTATTCCCTGTCAACCATTTGTAACAGTTTGTCTTCTGAACGCGGCAATGGCAGGGTTTGCAAATGGCCTCTGATTCACATCCCAACTGTGTTTGATTGGTGAAAGATCAGGAGAGAACAGTGTCCAGGGAAGCATCTGTACATCTTGCAGAGTATGTTGACTAATGTGAGCAATGTGTGGTCTCAGGCATTATCCTGGTGATAAAGGACATTGTATCATTGGGCAGTCATAGTGCCCAATGATATGTTAATACGAACTAGAGGTGACCTGGAATTGTACACAATCTCCATTTCCAATATAGATTTTAGTGTAGATATCAAAACAAAATGTAATGATTATTTTTATAGTGTAATTATTATAATTATTTAAATAATTATTTATTATAACTAATTATTAAGAAATTTTTTCAATGTGTAAAAATGTACCTATATTTTAGCTGAAAGATTTAATTATTTACTTTGTAAAATTATTATAATCCATTATAGTTATTATAATTTATTAATGAAAAAGTGAATTTAATAAAGAAGACTGCAATAAAATATAAATATTATGATTATAATAGAAATTATCATTTAGTAATAATTTATTTCACTTTATCATTAATTTAGCAAAATTAGCATTAAGTTTGAAAACACTCATGTTTTTACCAGTTTATAAATGAATAAATTAACAAAATTAAACACAGTGTAATGAAGCAGTAACTACAAATGATGACCAACATTGTAATTACTAAAAAACAATTTCTTGCTTCCGTAAGTCTGTGCTCCTTGAATGCTGTGAAAATAAGTGGGGAAAAATAAAAAGAGAAAAAAATTCTTGTACATGATGCATGTCTATCCTCCCTGTTTCATGAATAATTCAATCTGAATGGGAGAATGTGTTTGCGTTGGCTGAGGCAGTTAGACTATAAGCTACACTGGCAATACTGTATATACCCTAGAAGTTCATATGCAGAATAGTGTCTTTAAGTATGGGACTGCAAATTTCATTTGTGGGGGGGGGGAGAAGATAAAAGTGAAACTTCAGAAAATGCATGCAGTTTTATAATGATCATTATTTAACATTATAATCAAAAGAAAGAAAGGAATAACTACAGAATTTTTAAAATTGCTTCAGAATGAGTGAGAATTGTCTTGAGATGATAGTTTTTTAACTGTTTATTCAATAATATGAGGTGACAAATCTTCTGTATATTGCAACTGCTGTTAAATAATTGGGTTGACTCTCCAAGTCAGCACTCAAAGGCTGACTTGAAGTGTTTGCACTCAAAAGTCAACTTCAAGTCAGCTTTTGAGTGCTGACTTGGAGTGTTTGGAAAACGAAAGAATGATGTGGAACTGATTTCTGTTTTCTAGATTGAGATGATCTTAAATGTAGAGGTTGTAAACAGTTAAAAGTTGATGATACACAGTAGTATTGAAGTTATATTCTATGTAACTATGATGTTGAAGAATAGAAAGGAATTAGATATCTTAAGTTCAAACGTGAACTGAATAGCAGAGGCAATCATCATCGAGAGAACTTTGTTTACGTCTTTTTCATTACAGTCAAACAGAGCAAATGGATTGTCGATGCATCAGAACCCAAATGGGAAGTTTAATTTTTCAAATAATTTGGATTCCATATAGATACTGGCAAGAATAAGAGTGAGAGGGCTTCCCATATCTATTCTTTAAGTCTGGTAGTGGTACTTATTTTGGAAAATAAAATGTGTATGTTTTGGATAGATTTATGTATGTGAAAGTAGCTCACTAATTTCAGTACGTGAGAAATGAAATTCTCAAAGTTTAGTTTCTGACATACCAGTGTATCTTCCAGTAGAGAGTTTAGTGAATGATAGTTTTGCATGAAATGAAAGCTTGATGAAATTTCAAAAGAAGTAGTTCATAATTTATTAACTGTTGAATTTTTTATGGTGTTGTGGGGTTCCAAAAATAAGCTAAAGATAAGTGAAAAATCGCTTGAGTGTGTGAACAAAGATGTAAGACTCAAAAAGGGTTAATTACCCTTTATTTCTCAAAATAAGAATTAACACAGTCAGTTCCTGTCTCAGAGTGTACAGCAAAGCCTCCACTTGGGCATGAACTCAAAATAATAAGAACTAAACTAAAAAGATATAGCCGAAGCTATCAAGATTCTAAGTAGTTGGTCCCTAAATCTCAGTTAAGTTGTCGAAGCTATCAAGGACCTGAAATACGGCCGAGCGTAGTAATAGCTTTGAGAGAGGCGTAGCCAAAAGTCGAACGCACGCTAGTCAGAAGCTCTGGCTCTCAAAATAAGTCGGTGAAACTTACGCGTTATGAGTAATGTAATGAGCGTAAGTCGGTGAAACTTACGCTCATTACATTACTCATCCGATTCTGAAAACGCATTCTGTTAGGAAATTGTAAGCTGGAAATAGAAAGAATAGGAAAAAATCCCTATACATGATGCATTTTAGCTTTAACTGTTAAAAAACTTAGGATAAACCTTACATCTTTCCTCACCAGAATTTAACTATTTGAAGAATAAGGTCTCAAAACAACCTTGTTTAAGATTGTAAATTCTAAAAAACTTCTTTAACTTCAAAATTAACTTCTAAAATTCTTCTTTCTTGAATGAATTTCATCTTTAAACTTTTCCTGTTTAGGGCCAACTTTACAAAAATATCTAAAGCTAGACTAAAACTAAGAAAAATAACACATTCACAATTTGAATTGTTTTCAAACATCTGCTTCATCTTGATTTTCATTCAGATATCCATCTTGGTTCTTCCAAATTATTTGGAAGGAAACAGTATTAGTGGTGTCTTTCACAAACAATTTCCATTTTCCTTAACAATATACCTTATTGAAATTCTTTTGGCCCTCAAACAGCTTTCATTCACACATGTTTTAAATCTACTCCCCCTCTGCTCTCCAGAAATTTGTTCTGAATGAACTGAGTGTGTTGTTTGGTGTGTTATCGCGAATATACGCTACCATCTGCACAACAGCTACGATTTGTTAGACCTTGACATTCTAGACCTCAGAAAACTCACTACTTTCAATACAACATTTTAACATGCAATATTTTAAAATTCACTTTACATCATTAGTTATAGTTGCTATATAAAACTTTCAACCTTTTGCTACAATCTTACTTTAAGTTAACACATTTTCAATTGAAGTCTTTTGACTAAAAATATTCACAAATTAGTTTCTCGTAACTTGAGAATTCTGAAAAAGGTATTTACAAAATAATTTCTCGCCAACTTCCAAATTGAAAAATCTTTCTGTTTAAACGATAATTACAAACTAAATTCTAGCAAACTTATGAATTCAAACTTCTGACTTTAAACAACATGACATAAATTGAACTTTTAATGCAAAATAAGCAACCAAAGAAAGTTTTCACTTATCTTTTTGGTTTCTAAACTCCTCCATTCTGATAAGACAAAATTCCTCAAATGTAGGGTGTCTCATGACTTGCAGTCTCCTCCTTCTTCTGGGTTGGCTAGTACCTTCCATTGGCACATTCTTTCATTTCTTCCCTTTGTCGAGACGTGCTGAATACCTTGCAGGCTGGGGGTTCTGAAACTCCGGTCTCCTCTTTGCCTTGTGGGGGCCACTTTGTTGTTCGGGATCTTTAACCCTCCGCTTGATTTTCGTGGTTTGTTGAAATGGAACGACTTCCACATCGGTTGTATTTCTTCCTCTGGCGATTCTTCGCTCTGAAGCTCCTATGACTCCTTTGGGGTGGTTGCCTCCGAGGAGACTCTGTGGCCATTGTTTTCTTCCTTTTCATAACTGGAACTGGAGTTGTCTGTAGGGGAACTTTCCTCACTCACCTTTACATAATTTTCCTTTTCCTCTTTTTGCTGACCCTGGACCTTGTGGCTGCTGCATACATTTGGACGGCGTTTCTTCTGTACTTTCGGCTTGCTTCATTTTGGTTGTTGGGGGGAGGAGTCCAGCTCAGCGTTTTGACTCGTTGAACTTCCTGGCACTCTTTCAAGATCCTGCAATAAATCTTTTAAAACATGGAATTCAGTATGACTGTAGTCTGACGTAATTTGATCAGTATTAGCAATTATTTGCTGGCCATTTACAGCCTTTAAATAAAAAGTAGAATACTAATCTTTTCAATGATGAATGGCTCTTCAAACCTGGACTCAGATTTAGCCACTCTATTGTCCGGTGCAGACGATAATGAGTGCTTTTTTTTTTAACACTTTTTGACCGAGAATGTATTCTAAATCCCATCTATTTCTATCATAATAAAATTTCTGTTTCTGCCTTGCCGCATCAGAATTTTTGATGGCTTCATTAATAATTTCCTGCGTATCCTTTAATTTAAATTCTTCTTGCCTTTGCTGTACAAAAAATAATTTATCCAGTGGCATTTAAATTTATCTACCCAAAAATAGTTCTGCGGGGAATTTATTTGTGGTATCATGCTTTGTTGTTCTCAAAGCAAAAGCTAACCCATTGATGCAGCTGTCCCATCGGTCATGATAATTCTTAACATATCGCCGAATAATTTTAAGTATATTCTTATTTACACGTTCCGCAATATTCGATTGCGGTCTATGTGGTACCATTTTCAGATGGCGTATTCCAAGTCCTGTGCAAAGATTTTAAAATAAATTACTTTCAAACTGCATCCCATTATCTGTTAATTACTTTCACTGGGGCCCTGTATTTTAAAGTATACTTGTTTAGAAACGATCTGCTACTGTTTTTGCGGATGCTCGTTTAAGGGGAATTATTTCCACCCATTTTGAGAAACGAACCACAGTGGTTATCTATGTTTATTTTTGTTTAGGGCAGGGTCCGAGCGAATCAGTGTCAATCAATTCATTTGGAAAAGTATTTTTTTATGTTATTTAAGTACCCGGCCAGGTTGTAATTAACGTCGTTAATTAATTGACCCAAGTGACATGACCTGACATAAGCCTTTACCACTCTGTGCAACTGCAGCAAATACACCCCTTTGTGGACCCTTTGCAAAGTTTTTCTAATCCCTAAATGACCCGAAATTGGCGAATCGCGCAGCTCCTCTAAAATATTTAAGCGTAGCCTCGCTGGGTTCACTTGTTGGTATTCTTGATTATCGTTAGTTATTGTCATATAAAATAGCAACTTGTTAATGATATCATAATGGACTGCTCTATTGCAAAGAGCCATTAGTGCTAAAAAGTCTGCGTGCTAAAAAATTTCAGGGTCTTCAAGATATGTGTAAATGCTAGGAATGCTCAAGGAAAGTCATCACTGAACCTTTACTGTCTAATACTGCAGCTGGCTTCATGGCAGCTCTCATCGTTTTCACGATAAATCTGAATCCCTCCCTCGGGTTTGCTGCACGCTGAGGGACATGAGAGGTCGGAGGGGTCAATGTAAAATTTTCATTCCGTACCGGCATGGTTCGTTAGGAATGTATCGGGTGCCAATGTGGGGTTCCAGCCTTTTATCTGAGCTAAATCTGAGGAACCTTGTGCACAGGTAAGTGAATAATCACTTGAGTGCATGACCATAGACGTAAGACTCAAGAAGGGTTAATTACCCTTTATTTCTGAAAATAAGAATTAACAAAGTCGGCTTCTATCTCGAAGCGTACAGCAAAGCCTCCACTTGGGTTTGAACTCAAAAGTTATAAGAACTAAACTAAAAAGATGTAGCCGAAGCTATCGGGATTCTAAGTAGTTGGCCCCTAAATCTCAATTAAGTTGGTGAGGCTAGGAAGGGTCTGAAGTACAGCCGAGCATAGTAATAGCTTAGAAAGAGACATAGCCAAAAGGCGAATGCACACTAGCCAGAAACTCTGGCTGTCTAAAGAACTCAGTGAAACTTCGACTTAAATACTACTCATTTGCATGAAATGCAATTCTGAAAACACATTCTGGTAGAAAATTGTAATCTGGAAATGGAAAGAATAGGAAAGTAGCTTTAACTAAAGATAACTGTTAAAACTTAAGATAAACTTTCCATTGTAAAGCAGTGCTTCTCAAACTTTTAATACTTGCGACCCAATTTTCATCGTGCCCCCCATACAAAAACAATTTGCTAAATGCAACAATAATGTATTTTGATGCTAATGTTACAATACGACCTTAATTATAAACTGTGCAAATAATCAAAATAAGTATTAAATTTTGTATATGTCACTTTTAAGTAATAAATACTTAATAAAATAGTTTTTTCTAAATAGTAGGTTAAATGTTGTGTTGTTTTTCCTTTTTAATTTTTAAACTGGAACAGATTGCAAAATAAATTTTAATTAAATATTTATTTCCTCAATCATCTGTTTCTAAAAGTACAAATGTCATTAGAAAAATAGTGTAGTCTCTTTTGCTCTCGATCGATCACATTCTGCGATTCATTGTATTCGGCATTCTCGCAGACATCTGCGCAACCTGTCGAACATCTGTGCAAAAACGTGTATAAATGCTGCACCTCATGCAATTCCAGTCAGTCGCAGTTGAGTCGTTCCTTCTAATGCTACCGAATTTATCTTGAATCTGCAATTTGTAATTTGCGCATCAATTGCAATTCATGGTATTAAATAATGGCAGTAGATTTAAATAGAACCATGGATAAATTTTTAAGTCATAAGTGAACATTAAACGATAATAGAGCATCAACTAGCACACAGACCACTGTGGCTCCGAAAATTAAATCGAGAAGATATTCTCAAGAATACTTAAATTTTGGGTTTACCGCTACTGAAGTAAATGAAGAAAAAAGGCCCCTGTGGGTTATTTGCGCAAAAATATTGGCAGCAGACAGTATGAAACCTAATAAACTTAAATGACATTTGGAAACGTTTCATGGTGAGTACATTAACAAACCCCGAGAATTTATTTATTTATTTAATTTTAAGTTTTGAATTAATATCATATGAAAAGCAAAAAAAAGTTTTAAAAAAACTTTGTGAATGAAAAAGCTTTACTCGCATCTTACAAAGTCTCTTATAAAATAGTCAGATGTAGAAGCCTCACACCATTGGTGAAGAGCTTATTTTGCGAGCTGCAATCGAGATCGTAGAAACTAAGTTTGGAGATAATTTTGCTAAAGACTTACAGTCCGTCCCTCCATCAAATGATACTTTTGTTCGTCGAATCGATGATGTAGCGGAAGATGTACAGCAGCAGTTTTTCAGGAAATTGAATGACAAATTGTTTTCACTTCAGCTTGATGAGGTAGAAGAGAGCAATAAACATCCTCATTTCATTGCGTATGTTCAATTTTGTGATGGTATGTCAGCAGTGGAAGAACGACTTTTTTGTAAATCAAGAAAACTCAAAGCAACAGCACTAGCATTATTTGATATTTTAAATAATTTTATAAACGAAGCAAACAAAGAATGGAAAAGTGTGTCAGATATGCACCGTTGGTGTTCGTACAATGTCTGGAAGATTCCAAAGTATGCAAGTACTTGTGAAACAAAAATCTCCACTGTGCATCTGGACACATTGCATTATCCACTGAGAAGCTCTGGTTTCCAAAGAAATGATCTGAATGTTGTGCCAACGATAGTCGTGACCTTAGTAAATTATATAAAAATGAGACCCCCAAAATCAAGAATCTTCTCTGTACTTTGTAAAGACATGGGTATAGTACATTCGGCATTGCTATTTTATTATGAGGCAAGATGGTGATCATGTGGGAAATTTTTTAAGTGTGTTTATGAATCAAGGGACGAAATTGCCACTTTTCTAGAAGAGGAAAACCGACATGAGGCTAAGAAGTTTTGAGATGGTTTATTTATGATGATACTTGGTCATTATATTCAAGAAACTAAATACCCTTCAACTCCAAGGAGCAAATATGCATACGTTGGAGACAAGTGATAAAATTAATGTTTTTTGCAGAAATTTAGAATTATGGAGCAGAAAAACCTAGAAATGTTTGAAAATGTGGTAAATTAACAGCATGTGAAAGTTATTTTTTAAACCATTGAAAATCTCTAGCCATGCTGGCAAATAATTTTAAGAAGTATTTTCTTGCTGAGGACAACTTGATAGCAAGTTACGAGTGCGTTAATTTCAAAATACTCCAGAAGAACTCTCAACTGCCAAAGAAGAAATCTTCATAGATTTCACGTCAAGTAGCGAAATCAAAAGGCAGTTTAGTAATAAATCACTCTTTGAATTTTGAAGGGATGGGTGATGAATTTTTTTCATTGAAAACGAAAGCATTTCGTATGCTATTACCATTTCAAACATCCTTCCATTGTGAAATCGGATTTTCTGCAGTGGCTGCTCTGAAAACAAAATATAGATCTCAGTTAAACATAGAAAAATAACTTAGTGTCAATTTCTAATATTAAACCTTCCTTCGAATAACTTGTTCTGAAAGACAAGCTTATGAAAGTCACTAGTAATTATTAAATTTATTCTTAATTTAGTATTGATAAATTAATTATCAAATACATTGTGCATTATCAATGCTGATACATTTATAAGTACATTGTATCAGGGTAAATGTGTATTTTATTTTTCATTATGCCAGAATGTATTTTGTTTTGCTTCCTTTCAGTAAATTAATAATTTTTAAAATTATCTTTTACTTTCGTCGACTTTTCGATATGCCTGTGCCCCCCCACATAGGATTATCACACCCCGTAGTTTGAGAATCGCTGTTGTAAAGTATTATTGACTTTTAAAGCAGAAAATTTGGAAGCTAAATGTTTAGCTTCCAGATTTTTAGAAAAAATAATGGAATACTTTGGAACGGAATGGAGTATCACTTCTATAAATTTTGGGAAGGTAAAATCTGGTGCTGTTCGTAGTAGATAGAATGAGCAATTTTTGTGAGCCAGAGGATTTGTGAAGATTTAATCACAGCTTTTATTTTTAAGAGGTCCAAAGATAATGAGAGATCAAATTACATGGACTTCCATTTAATTTAATTGCACTCTAGTGTAAATGTTTCAGCTCATAACTAGTTTGTCACTTTGGTGGCCTTTGAAGTGGGTATGTGAGTTAGAATGAATTTAACGTCAGGTAGTTTTTCTCGTGCCTTTAGATTAGGATTTATATGTTTATTATTAAATTTCATATTATGGGTAACAAAAGGTCTAACCATTTCTGTTTGTTTCTTAAGCTTTTCTGAATTTGAAAGTTTTTTAACGGTGCCAAGATTTATGGAGTCCTGTACAAAGTTCGGAATCTGGACATTCAGTATCTGAATGATCTAATATGCAGAGCACAAATACAAGTAAATAAATAAAAAAATCTGAAGAAATTCCAGTTTTGTGGTCTACTAAAAGAGCTGTTTTAAAGTTCGACTTGTCATAGATGTAGTCTAACGGGGGAGAAGGGTATAAAATACATACAATGTTTATATATTATGTTTCAGTGTAAGGTGCATTTTAGCGAGGTATGGGAAAATAAATAAAATATATGTTCAAAACTATTTTTTAAATCACTTAACTTTTTGAGATATAGGTTTATGAAGAAAATAAATTTCCAGACCCAACTTTTAATAGCACCATTCCGTACATGCGGTACCTAAAAAATTATATTTTCCCATACGTTTTCGAGATATATTTTTACTAACTTAAAATGCATTTGTCAAAGGGAAAAAAAAGAACATGGATAATGATTTACAATATTTATTAATTCAAAGTAGCTACAGATAAAGACAGGTTTAGAATTTACTTTGTTACCTTAACATCAATGGGAAGATTGAGTTTGCATGTCCCTAACCAAGGAATCATAATTAGGTGTATATCCTGACAAAGATAATAATAATGAGTCTTCAGTATGGGAATCCGTCAGGACAGAATGTTGTTTAGTCTTCGTTAGTTTCAAGTATGAAAACACCGATTCGTGTAGGTATATAGATCCCAAACAAGAATAGATATATTTGCTACATTTGATGATACTGGGATATTTTTCTTGGTTGACATATTTCTAAAAATCTTCAAATTTCCAGGCTTGTAAGATTCAGTCAGTTTGTAATATTATAATTTCATTTTCTAATGTCTTTTCATTCATATGTAATACGTCTGAAATTTTTTAGGCAACGCGTTTCGCACTTAAATCTTTTTTGAAAGGAAAACACATGAAGTCCACAATATCTTTGTTTCAAAATCCTGGAATATTTCAAAATCTTCAATTACTTTTTGGATTTCTGCGACATATTTGTCAATCTTATAATTGGTATTTTATGGTTTTTGTAGGCTATCCGCTATATTTGGAAAATGATTCAGATTATTTTGTTGCAGATCTTCTATTAGCAAAATAATTTTTTTATATCCGTGTATGCAGCTGATCTTATCAATTGCTGTTTTATTTTTAATAAATTGTAATTCTAAATTTAAATGACCTAATATTGAAGTAAAGTCAGTAAGAAATGTTAAGTCACTAAGCCAAGTTTCATCATTTAAATTTTCAGTTTCCATCTTTTTCATGACGAAAATCTATAATATGAGGCAATAAATCACAAAACTGCTGCAAAAATTTACCTCTGCTTAGCCATCTGATATCGGTATACAGTAATAATTCAGGTTGGCCTTCATCGAGCTGCAGTTGGAAGAAATGCGGTTCCTCGAATTAACAATTTTAAATGCTATGACCATTACTTCTTTTGTGTTTAGTTCTGTTGGTGAATTATGTTCACTTGTTGGTGAATCAAGTTCACTTGTTGGCTCTGTTGGTGAATTATGTTCACTTATTATGAATCACTTGTTAGTGAATTATGCAGCGATAGCTTAAAAAGCACAGAATTCATCTTCCTTTTGACATAGGGCTATAAATCCATTTAAACTATCTATCATTGCACCTGCACAATCCGTTGTTATTGAGACTTATTTAAAAAGTGATAGTTTCAAATCATTGAGCAAGTTTTTAAAGACTTTGAATATGTCTACACCTCTAGTCCTTACCTTCAAAGAAATCATACCCAACAATTCTTCTGTAGATGTAAAATCCTTTAAAACCATACGAGCGGAAACAAGTAACTGTGTCCTATCACTTACATCTGTCAATTCATCACACTGAAGGGAAAAACAAGAACATCTATTAATATCATTATATAACTGCTCTTTTACATTCCCATTTGTCCTTTTTATTCGTCGCATCAGTGTGTTTCGAGACAGTTGTAGATTTTGAATTGCAGCAGCAATTTCACTCTTGTTCTTAAAATTGTTAAAATGTAAAGCTGATATTTCTAAAAAAATTTCCTTTACAAATTCACCATCGAAAAATGGCGTACATTTTTTCGCTAAGAGAGCTTGCTTTGAATGATGCAGCAGTTACTGCTTGTGACTTCAACCTTGGCTTTTTAAAAATGCTTTGTTGATTTGTTAATTGAGTTTTAAGATATCTATCTTTGTTTTTCTCAGTTTAGAATTTAGTAGGTAATCTGTTTGATATTTGTTATGTAAAGCTAAAAAATGTCTCTCCAGATTACCCTTTTTAGCAATGGCTACTGAGGTAACGCATATTAAACAGCAGCATTTATCATTCAACATTGTAAAAATGTAATCGAGTTCCCATTCTTATTGTAGTGATAAGTTTTCGATTTACTACTCATGTTCATGGTTATACTAGAATGCAAAGAAATATGACAATTTAAAGAATAAATATTGAATTAAATATTTTTCTAGAAAATTCAAAACTCATGAACTGTGGCTATGATCTCCGTTACATTGAGAGAAATGATAACAATACTGCATACTACAATCGGACACAGCAATACAAGTGTATTAAAATCCAATCTAATAAAGATATATTCAAATTTACAAGTTGCAATATATTTATTACAGTTTAAATACTGAAATCTTAATTTAAATAGAATTATTGTTATTCCTAATATATTTATAATACTGTCCCTCATTTTTTCTCTCGGTGTAATAACCGCATCTTAAGAGATCTGTTGCTGAGAATGCTCACTTATCAAGTCAATAGATATGTAAAAAAAGCAATTTGATTTAAAAAAAAAAACAGAAGAAAAATTAAAACTCAAAGTGGTCACTGAGGATAAATAATATTGATTAATAATAGTATTGTTAATACAAAAGAAAAGAAGCTACCATATGACACTACCAAATATTTAAGCTAACTGATTGTGTTCTCCACTGAGTCGAGCCTTAACAGTTGCATTCACCCATTGCATCCGGTGACAGGTGTAACGTAAGTCAAAATGTATTGTGCTGGATGGACGAAGATTACAGTGTTAGGCCGTCAGAATTATAGGAATTTATGACCTCAGCAAATTCTCAGAATGCATTAACCTTTTGAGGGCGGGGCATTGGCAGCTGTAAGAGGCTTGAAAGGAAGGGAATGCTGAACTTAATGCTTTCCCTCCTTTAAGAAATCATTCCCTTCTTACAGCAAAAATCCTTTCGCATTATTTAATGAATTCTGAGTGGGGTGAATTTCTTACACAAAAAGAAGGGAAATGTAGGGATCAATGACTAGGATTTTAGGTGCTTTTCCTCAATGAGGGAAAATTTATATACTACAAAAAAATATAAAGGCCTTTGAAAAAGATAAGTGGTTGAGACTCCAGGGATGTCAACTTTGACATTTGATCCCAATTCATTGTACACTGAATTCCACTCCAATCATTGCGAGCGATCGATGATTGACCAAAATTAGCCTCATGATCGACCGGTGGATTGGGATCGATTTGTTGGCCACCCCTGATTTATAGGATACTAAGTGAATATACATTGTGATTAACGTGGGAATGTTCTGTCTTCTGTGATTTGAAACGTGAAATAAAATATGATGTACTTCTATAAAAATATGGAAAGTTTTTATTTAGACGATGAATTCAGTGCATATTTATTCAAGTCAAACCAGTTCGAAAGTAAACAAAATAATAATCTTAGGAAATGCATCTGTTGTTTTTAAATAGCTTAATATGTTAATCTCTAATGTAACGACTCAGTTTGTGAAAGATGAATATCATACATTTTTCCAAATGGCAACAAACTCGCATGAAAAATGAAACAAATGCAAAATCATGTTTCAAGACTAAATAGCTCTTTTCAGCCAAAAATATGAGGTTAGTGCTCCTTACAAAGTCTAGGAATGAAGAAATAATACTCAATAAAAAGAAGCAGGTGTGGCCAAAATGTGATTTTTCTTCCCAGCTAACTGAGATTCCTGCATGTCACTTTCAAACACCTGCAGGCTAGGGAGCCACACTGTGGCTGATGAGAATACATTAATTGAGATTGTATTAAAGTTGACCATAGGCACGCTTTCAATTTTTGAGTGGTTTTGGGGGAGTAGGCATTTTTTATCGTATTTAAGCATAAGTGAAACCACAATGTTGCCATATCTACATGTCATCTTACTAGACTTAAACTGATGATCTAGAATCTAGGAATTTCCCAAATCTGGAATCACTGAAGTCCCAATGATTCTGGATCTTGAACAATATAAAACTTTGAATGCTGAGAAAAATTTTATTTGAGCATTCTCTTTTGTTCCTCAGATTAACTAACATTAAAATTATTGATAAGGAGGATGGATTTGTATTTACAGTAGAAAGATTTTTTTGAAATTCTTAAATCATATGACTATGAAAAAAGACTTTAGAGTTTGACACAAGTTATAATGTAATTATACTGACAAAATGATATGTAAATTTGTATAGACTGTTGCAGGTAGGGTTTCTTCCAGGATAATAGATGAGAGTATCTGTTTTGATTAAATATGAAGAAAATTCTACACGAAATGAAATTGTGCAGGTATTATTACAAAAATGTGTTTTGTGTCAGCTGCTGATGATAGTTCAGATTACACTCTGAATGCAGTGAAAGGATTTCAGCATTGGGCAGAAGAATCAAACTTGGCTTAAACCCAATTTTCCACTGACATACTGAATCCCTTCTTTTGCAGAAAGTGAAATCATTTGCTTATAGTATTGTTTATTACCAGAATAAGTTTAGCTATGAAGCGTTGGCCAAAATAAAATATGCAGTGAAGTTGAGCTTATCAAGCCGAGGACAACAACATTGGGCAAAAGTACCTCTAATTTTTTTATCTTTTGTTTCATATGCAGAATTGTAAATAATGTCTCTTTTATATGGTAAAATATCCAGTTGTTAAGTCCCTTGTTATGTTGTTAAATCCCTTGACTCCAGTTGTGGAAAATGCTTGAGTATGACAATTTATATAAATATTAAAGATATTTCTCTTTATTAAAGTTGACATCTCTAGTAATAAAGCAATGCTGCATGTGAATAAAATATAGATATAATAGTATAAATGTGAAATAAATTCAAAAATTAGTTTCTGCCACTTGGAAGAAACCTGTTTCTACAGGCCAGTTTTTAAAATGGGTTATTTTGCTGCAGAACAAACTTTGCTAAGCCTGGCTGCAGAACCATTGTAATACTTTTGTTCATTTAGTGTACTTTAATGTCTGAGTTGATTGTCACCATTTTATTTTACCCATTGCAATCTGTGTGGTTGGAAGAGCAGGTATGTTAATGGATCTATTTTGTATTGGAATGCTTTTAAAGAATTTAGAGAATTACAACAAGGCTTACTAGGGCAACATTATCTATATTTTACAACTTACTAGGGCAACATTATCTATATTTTAGGGAATATAATACCTAAAGTTCTGAGTGAAAGATCAGTATCTGAGATGAAGTATTTATATTTGTGAAAAGATTTTATTTCCATTGTAAATGTTTTTAAATCTACTGTTATACTATTTTATGATTTTTATTGTGACATTTTCGTTTTTCTTTAGTGTAACTTTGTTCATAATGTGAATTATGTCAAAGCTAATAATGGACGTTCCTTAGGTATTTAATTGACAGTTATTGCTTGCAGTACTTAAAATGAACAAATAGGGATGCTTTTGACTTCTAAATAAAAAGTATATATATATATATATAATAAAATGAACAAATAAATTAACAAAATAAATATAATTATATAATTAACAAATTAATTAGTAACTTTTAAATGAAGTAAAATATAAAATAGTGCACTGGAGGGTGAAAATGATGCAGCAGATTTCAAAGCAGCATGCTAAGAAACAACACAATGTATCATTTGTATAAAATAAAAGTGTTTTACAATGCAGAAAAATTTGGACAAAACTTTTTGAAATCATATTAAACTACAGTAGACAACAACAAGAAAAGGGGAGAAAAGAAGAAAGAAAAAAGCTAAATAACAGAAAATTAGAATATTTAATGTAGTAAATTTACTTCGTTCAAAACAAAATATTAATATCTGTCAGCACTAATGAAAAGATACATTGGTATAAATAAAAAGAAAAATGCAGCAATGTGAAATACCAAGGAAACTGAAGATTGCATATGTGTAGATAAAAATAAGCTGAAGACCTTTTATTATTTTAGCTCCCTAAAAATAAAAGTTAAAGGAAAAAGAGTTTTTATGATTTTATTAATATTTATATTATTATTCCTGTACATCTTCAGATAGGAAAGTGAAAAAGTGCTCAATTGGATGTTACGCAACAGACTATTTCATGTTTTGAATCATTTATAAAATGTTGTGAAAGGATGTGGGATGGAAAATTGGCTAGTAAAAGTATATTTATAAATCAAATGTCGGCTTTTCTCTCTGATACCTCTGTTATATGGGATATACTAGTATTTTGGTCGAACACCAAGGACAGTTATGTTATCTATGGCTGAGCAGTCGGTTTGTCCTCTGAGAGTATAATTCTTTTTACTATTCTGCCTATTCATGGTCCATGTAATAAGTTTGGATTTTCTATTTCCATGAACAGATGAGTCCTTGGCATTTTATACATGGCTAAAAGAATAAATGCTAGCAAAAGCACAAAATATTGAACATTTAACTTAAACCTAAGCATAGAATATTCATTTATCATAAAATTTTAAATACATAGTCTGATTTAGAAGTTTGAGACTGGATCGGAGTCAGATGAATGACCTGCCAGGATATGCTTTATTGTTTTAATTGTGTTTTATCATCTTGAAATTGTTATGTCATTAAAATACTGAGGTGTAATGAAAGACCTCCCTTGTGTGCATACTGTAACATCTCAGATATTTTGTTATGTAACTATGCCGTATAATCATGGACACATCTACCTCACTAGTTATGACAAAGCATATTAGATGTTTCCATTTGGACAAATACATATATATTTAAATTAAGTATTTGTGAAAGCCGTGAGTGTCCAAATGCAGTGTAAGATCGGTGTATATAACCTTTGCAAAACCCAGTACAAAACACGGCTGTTCCATCTGATAGTGGCAGAGAGAAATAAGGGCAGTCTCAAAACTTTTCAATTAGTCCTTTTAAATTTTTATGCAATATCCTTTCCTTATCTGTATTATATATATATTTTTTCCTCCTAGGAAAAATGTGTGAAGACATTAAAAAGACATAAAAATTATGTCTTTTGTACAAGTTTTAATCCTGATTCCAGTTTAATAATATCTGGATCTGTAAGTAAAATTATATTGTTATTAAATATTCCCTCTTAAACTAACCACTGCACTGAGTTACCAAAATTGAAAAATTTAAATTATCAGTCTCTAATATGCAAATTTCAAATTCAAAGACTTTATGCAACGCCCATTTTAATTAGGAAGTGCCTATTGTTTGTATGAGTATCATAGAAGCATCTAATTTAAGAACCATATCATATGCTTCTTTTTTTTATACAATTATAGTACAACTTTGAATTTTTTTTTTCAAAGTTTGAAAAATGCATTTTTTCTTCATTGCTAGTAAAACTTTGTTGTTCATCCCTAAAGCTTTATCTTTCATTTGTTCCAGTGATTAGTTTTTATCTGATATCGTTTTTTTTTATACATTATTATAAAACTATTACAAATAAGTTACTCTCAGAAAATAATTTTTGACAAGTTTCTTTCATGTAGCCAAACAGTAACTGTGGAGAAGTACTATGAGCAACTCATCCAACTTAATATAGAAATCCAAGTAAAACGTCCAAATTTAGTCAATCAAAAAGGCATCATCTCTCGCTGTAGCATTGCTAGATCACATGTCAATCAACAGACAGTGCAAATCCTCAGGGAGTTAAAATAGGAAATCGTCTTGCACCCACCATATTCCCTTTCAGATTTTCACAGGTTTTTTTTTTCTCTATTTAATAATAAATAATTTGAATGGCCAAAAATTTGATTCCATGATAGAAATCAAAAAACTATGTGAGTTTTCAAAAGCAGAACCATGCAGTTTCTACAAAGGAATTCGAAAACTTAGTTATGGAAATTGATAAAGGCTACATTGTGCACTAATAAGTACCATTTTTTTCTTGAAAATATTTTGTATTTGATTTGGTTTCAGAACAGACATAAACTTTGGCTATCACCCAATAGATTTCTTTCCCAAAGCTTGGTCAGAATTTATGTTTCACTATGAAACATTTAATTTTGTTGTATTCTAAAATACAAAATATGCTCTTTTCACTGCAGACATGGCCATTTTATCCATTCATACAACACAAAGTGATTTTCTACATTACTACATGGAATGCCAAGGAAAAGTTTATATCCCTTCAAGTTTCATTACCATATTCACCATATTCCCCTGAATTGTTAAAACTGTATTATTTAAAATAATCCTGTATTAACTACTCATATAACAGACTTCAATGGGTTGATGTAACGAGAAGTTGAATGTTTTGCCATATATTACAAGAGTTTTTAAATGGCATAAGTAATTATCATAAATTTATGAAATTATTAAAATATTTAATAATTTTTGCTGCTTTGCATTAATTTTTTAAAATAAATTTCTCATAAATTTTTCTATTGATAATTATTTTAGGATGATTTAAGTGTGATTTTATGGGATGTTGCAACAGGAAAATGTGTGCGAGAACTGCTTTCACATTCTGATCGTATTACATCTGTAAGTGTTTTCTTTTTATTTTTGCAGCTTTATTCACAATATAAGCATTTTACTGAATTCTTTAAAAATAACTTTACAATAATCAATTGCTACACTTAATTTGCTGAATGTAAATTACTGTTTATCAGGTCATTTGCACGTATTATTAAGCAATTGTGTACTAACATTCAAATTTTTAAAGCTTAACTAAAATATCCATTCATCCAAAAAATTAATTCTCGTGACATTTGTTATTTTCGTTTTAGGTTGATTTTTCTTATTGTGGAAAATATATGCTTTCCAGTAGTTATGATGGTTTATGGTAAGATTTTATTCAACACATAATACAGAAGAGTGCATATTGTATCTACCAAATCCAAATGATAACAGAAACGAGGTGAATGCAAATAGTAATTTAATACAGTTATGAAATATAAGTACATAAATTGGCAATTACAACAATATGTAACACATACCTACAGACCTCACTACACCTTAAAAACAACTTCCTCCAAATATCCCCATTTGATTGCCAAAAACAGTGTGGGAAGGTTTCCATTATATACCTTAATGTATCCTGTGGAATGATGCTTATTTCACGATGAATGCCATCTTAAGTTTGTCAGTAATCTGCAAATGATTGACAAAGATACTTTCTTTCACAAAATCCCAAAGGAAGTTATTCAGAGCTGTTAAATTTGGGGTACAGAATAGCTACATTCCATAGCCAAAGTGGGATATCACACGGTTAGGAAACATTTGTTGGAGTATAGCCATTTTTTGGCATGCTGTGTGTGCCATTGCACTATCCTGCTGCAACCAACGGCTATTCAGCACCTCTCTTGCCTACAATTCTGGAATGAGAGATTCTGCATTATTTTAGAGTAGCAGTCACAGTTGCTACACATCTAGTGTCATCCTTGAAAAAAAAAAAAAAAAGTAAGGCCCAGTAATCCCATAACACACTTCAACCAACTTATGCCAACTGCACACCATACCACAACTTTTGGGCTCACTTCTGGCTTTTCTTGTAAACATGTATTTTCCCAAGAACAGGATCAGAAGTTTTGCTTATTAACATATCCAGTCTTGAAAGCATTTACTTCATTAAACATCAGTAGTTGTTGGAGAAACGGTGGTTTTCAGTTAATCATTTCAAGAATGTTAATGCAGTTGGAGAGTCTTTTACCTGTCAGTGTCTCTCAGCTCTTGAATCACCTCAGTTAATGTCATTGGAACTTCAATCATACAGTAAGCAGTCCAGTGAACATTACAGCTGTCACCATGCTTTAATGTCTGGTACTGTTTTCTATTTCAAACATTTTTTCCCTGGCCTTGTGACTGCCAGCTCAGAACACTGTCCATGGCCTTCCACAGTATCACCCACCTCAGAATACCGACTCTCTTAGATACAGCCACATGATGGTTATTGCTGTTCTGCTGCAGTGCTTACTGATCAGTGGTCCACTGTGACAGAATCAGTTCGGATAAAGAATTCCTCTGCTGTAAATCACATTTTTACAAACCATCATTGCTTGGCATACTAAAATTGTGTGATTCCCTCCTATTTGGCAACTCATGCATGTGCAGTGTTCATATGTGCATTTGGTCAGGGTTGCCAGCTGCAGGCGGTAGATACAACATGTGCTACCCTGTAATAATCAGCATATTTTTGTTTAAAATATAAAAAGGAGACTAGAATAACTTATTGTTGTCATTATTTATTATTATATGTCTTAAATTTAAATTTTAACTTGTAACAGGATGTAACAAAAGAACATTAAATACTAAAGCATTAAATAATGAGCAACAAGGATCAGTGTAAATGTGCAGTGCTGTTAAGTCCATTCAACATTCAAAATTATAGTACTGCAACTATAATACTGCAATTTATATATGTTATGTCTGTTTCTGTTGTTTATTACTAGTTGCTTTGGCAGAGTCTTTCTTAACCCTCCAAGCGGCCGAACCGTATATATACGTTCAACCAAAATTTTGCTCTCAGCGCCCAGCAAGCATATATACGTCCAACCAAAATTTTCCTCTAAGCGGCCAACAAGCATATATACACTCGCGTTAGGTTTTCTTTCCCCCAGCAATTTCGACGGGAGCGATTGCACTAATAGGCTCCCTGCTGGGAAGGGTTTCGCTTTTCTGAAATTTCACTTGTTATTTTGGGGTTGCTGCACGTAACTGGTATGTCGCCAAAAATTCTGTCTATGTTTTGCTCGCATTTTTAATACTGCTACCGAATGGACAAAGAGACTCCAAATACTTTCAACATGTATTGAAAATAAAAATGGAATTTATTTCTTCATCCAATATCTGAAATGGAGAAGAAAATAATTGAATAATAAGACTTTAGCCTCTCTTCAATTAAAATCTGGTTTGACAATTTGAAGCCAATATATAAATCCAGAGAACTTATTCAAAGGTCCTTTTTTATTTTAAAATCGAATATCCCCAACACAATAAATTGAATTGAATGATTAAAATAAGTTTCAAAATTTTAAGGATTTATTGCACCTTTTTATTTAATGAAGATTTGTTTTAATAGAAACATATCAGTATTGTATTGAAGTTATGTATACAATAAATGTTTTAATGACAGACTTCTGACAGCATAAGATTGATATTGACGTTTTAAAGCTAGAAGCATCTTTACTGTCTGAAATACTAGAATAATGAACATGTTACAAGAAGGTTTAATAATCGCAAGCTTTAAACTCATACCAGTTGAAACCAGGGCTGACGTCGCAACAGGATCGGCTGCAGAGAGCGGCAGAATTAAAAGGCGGGAAAATTTTTAGAATTTAAAAAAAACATTGAGCAACAAAATTTAGGGATGTCAAAAATTTTAGTTCTGTAATACACTGGGCAGAGGTATTTAGAAGCTTCAAATGTTTTAAAATTTAGTAATTCACCGGACAGCAAAATTTTAAACCCTCAGAACGTACGCCTGTCGACAAAATGCCTAGCGCCGCCCATGGTTGCAACGTGGCGTTCTGAACTTTGTTAAGTAAGCATAATAATGACCAAAGTGATTTTTATTAAATAGGAAAATAAGCGAGGAATAAAATAAATTTGTTCAATTCTAAGCTTCATTTATTATTATTAATACTATTATTATTATTTTATCAACAGCTTAAAAGATCTTTCACTACATCTTTTGAAGGCGATAGATGAATTTATTTCTCGCTGTAACATATAGCATAATAAACATATATTTAAATAGCTTATTGTTTCATATATATTTGGGAAAACGGACTATTTTTCGTAACAGCAATCTTGCAAATAAAACGCAATTCAAATCCGAATGTAAAATGTTATTTTTTTATTTTCTTTCTGTGTAATGATGCCCCCCCCTCTTTAATAATTTGATTTTCTTTAGCTTCAGCAAACTGACATGAATCAAATCTTAGATTAGGCTGTCCCTAAGAATTACACAGTTAATTATTAACCATAAAATTAATTAAAATCATTTTGAAGCTCATGCAGTTTGTTTGTAGGATTGGTTCATATTTACGTTTTGTTTAGCATAGAGCCAGAGCTCTGAAGTAATTTTTTCAATTTTCTCCTCTTTTTTTTCTTATTTAAAACTGCAGCTGCGACATGAATACGAGCCATTTTTCCTGAAAAGGCTTTCTATAAATATTTCCACCTGAAAGTAAATAGACTTTCCATGCATTGCCGTTTAACATTATCCAATCAGTATATAAACATGGGCGTCTAGTGATTATCCAATCAGTATAAAAACATAGTCGTTTAGTACTTATGTGTACAAAAATTTTATACTTTGTTACAATATATTGTAAAACGTGTTGCTTAAACACTGTCATAAAAGAACCAAAGCAAAGGGGGGGGAAATGAGGTTTTCATTTTCCTTACAGCTGTTGTTAACAGGATCATTATTTTGTTTTCAGGCTAAAGTTTGACGGAGGACGAAATAA
>KK118206.1:67586-111018 GCA_000611955.2 Stegodyphus mimosarum | reverse complement strand
TCTTTCTGGTTTCAAAAGGTTTTCCATTTTGCATAGAAAATAAAGTATAAATTAGTTTTAGTTCATTAAATTGTTGTAAATATAATAAATCACTTTCTTTAAGCAGCTCAAATAAAGCTTTAATCAACTAAAACAGCACATAAAACAATTGTTACATTGTAAGAACAATATTTAAAACTAGCAATGACTGTTGCCATTCAATGTAATATAATTTTAGTGCTGCCAACAATATTAAATATTATACCGCAACTTTCTAAGGGAACTGGCTCGTATACACGTTACACATGGGGAAAACCACGAAAACGCCAATGCAGCCAGCCCATTTGCGTGATTCGAACCTCGGACCAAACTACCAGTGTTCAGCGTCTTTACTGCTCGGCAGCTGGTGGGCCCGGATTTTTAAGGAAAATTAAATTTAGGGTCCCTCACTAGCTCAACGAATTCCTGTTAAACTTTATATGATAGATGATTAATCCAATTAATATCAATCACAAATCGTTTATGAATCCAGTTTAACTTATTGAAATCAAAATTCAATATAAAGAATTTAAACAAATGCATTTCTACGTTTTTTAGGTGATCTCTATGAATTTTCGCAATTAAAGTTTAAAATTATTTTTTTCAGCTATAACACTGTTCGACAGTCACAAAAATTTGAATTGAAAATTTTGAATGAATCACTGTCCATTCTATTCTTCCAAATGTCGATCTTTTGAATAAAACCTTCAATTCTATCATTCAAAGTCAATATATTGTTATTTTTTCTTTAAAGACAGAAGCTGACATTGTTTAGTTTCTCAAAAATATCTGAAAAATAGCACAGCTGTGATAGCCATAAGTCACTTTAAAAAACAGCAGCAAAATCAGATTTGCATTTGGTTAAAATATAATTGTTGAAGTTATCGTAAAATACTATCTGGGCTAAAAACAAAAAGCAATTAATTAAGTACAAATAAACTAGGAAGCATATTAAGAGCAAGCAACATAACCGTTTTATTAGCGCATGCTACAGCCGGGAAAGAAACAAAGAGAGAGTAAAAACATGAGTTGAGTAGTAGCTTGTCTGATACAGAGTTGATCAGTAGCTTGTCTGACACAGAGTTGTTACTACAATACTTCCTCCACAAGCTACAACTTATTTAAGATTAACATTCCTTAAGAAGACTATTAAATGAAAACAGTCCTAACAAGGTACACAGTTCTTTGAACCTAACACTAGGCAATGGTTTAGTCATGATGTCTGCTAATTGCATTTTACCAGGAACGTGCTTGATGAACAGCTCAACATCAATAAATTTTTCTCGCACAAAGTGATAACGGACATCTATGTGCTTGGACCGTTTATGGTATTCAGGATTCTTGGCAAGTTTCACAGCACTAGCATTATCTACCAGAAGAGAGGGAGTTTCGATATTTGTTATATCGCTGAGCAGATGTTTCAGCCAAATTAGTTCTTTAGCACTGTCACTCTCAGCAACATATTTGGCCTCTGTAGTAGATTAAACCACACTCTTCTGCTTTTGGCTCATCCACGAGAGGGCTCCACATGAAAATTTAGAGACCATTCCAGTTCTTGAGGGTCTTGTTTTTAAATCATCTGCATAATCAGCATCACTGTATACTTCAAGCTCATTGGGGACACTTTGCTTGATATAACAAGCCAAAATCTACAGTTCCTTTTAGATATTTAAAGATTCGCCTTACAGCACACCAATCTGAGGTCCTGGGATTTTCAAGATTTTCAGAAACAATGCTTATAGCATAAGCTAAATCAGGTCTTGTAGCAGTTGCAAGGTACATCATCTACATAGATAAAAACAAGGAGTTTCTTGTCAGTTCTGTGTCTGATAAACAAGCAGGGATCAGCTGTACTAATTTCCGGTAGCTGGTCTTTTTTCAACCCTGTAAAATTACAGAAAGGACCCCACACCATCTTTGAAAATAGCGGGAAAAATATGAAATTCTATCTTATTTTCACACTTTTTTCCCCATTAGACGGCGCCACTCTAAAATTCCCGTACTGGATGTGACGTCACCTTTTAACATTCTCAGTTTCTAGACGCTTGTGTGAAACGGTTGCTTAAGGAACAGATGTTATGCGCATGCTCACGGACAAGGCGGAATGTGCTTTCTCTTCAAAGCCTACAAATGATCGGACGGCCATTACATTTGGCTATTATTCGCCAATTTGTGTAGATTTTCGTTCGCAATTACCGTATTCAGGGTAAACAATGAAAACTGAACAATATATTTTTTTTTTATTTCCGTGAACAAACTATGTTCAGTTTTCGAGCCATCGCAGTGTAGAACAATCGTTTTTCGAATCTTAGGAAAGCATTTGAGAGAAGAAAGTAGTCGTAAATTCAGTAGCACTAAAATGAAAATGGTAACTGATATCAAACTTAACAGCTGTAAAGAAAAGATTTCACTGGAATGTATTAAATTGTAGGAGGGTTTCAATTAGGAATTTCTGAAATGAACGTGACAGACTTAAAGGTTGAAAACTTATAGTTTAACTTAAAAATAAATCAAAATTCTAGAGTAGTAAAAATCAATGTTTTAATGAAAACTCTTAAAATATTCTACCTTAAAATTTATGTTATTGATTTTGAATATTACATTTTCTTTTGTTCGTGAATAAAAACAGTTTTTTCTGATAGTGCAAATAAGTGATTAGACTGAATATAACTCATTAAGTGACTACATTTCTGTGAAATCAGATTAAAAATGAACATTAGGGTATACTGATTTCCTGAACACCAAGGCGAATAGGCTGGTTGCATATTTGGTTTTCATGGTTTTCTCGATGAATAAAGTGAATAGGAACCAGTTTCCCTCGGAAGCCCTCCCTTCCCTTAGGGATATAGCCCTTGCTATATGAAATCAACCTAACCTAAAATAATAATTTTATTGAGGTTTGACTTTTAAAAAGCTTTCAGATATCAATAAAGATCTACAAATTTCAGAATCTTTTCTTTAATAATTACAGTCATATTTATTTAGCTTTTGTTATAATTATTTGATTATTTTCCATTCATAAGTAACTTACTGCTTATGTAGATTATGAAATTTTTTTTAATTTAAAAATATACTGTGCGACAAAAGATATTATATTGGAAGAAGTTTGCTATTTTAATTGAACATAATAAAATATGCGAGTGCTACCTAAGGGAAGGGATACCTTAATTAAGTGTATTCTAATGTATTAGGTGTTGCAAATAACATTTAATTTATGATTATATTTCCCATTTGTATTTTGCAACATATGTGGCAATAAGTTTTTTACTTTCCTCCTCTTGGCAACGTTTTTTTTTTCAGTTGCACTGTTTTTTACTTTGCCGTTTTTCGTGTAGAATGTGCTGTACTGATAACGATTTTGTATTCCAATACATGTTAATCCAGAGGAATCTCTGCTTATTTAGAGTTAGTGCTATACCTTTTTCAGCAAGTATCTTTTGAACTTCACCACGGTCAAATTCTCCTCCTCCATCACAACGGAAACTTTTCACAACATGGCCAAGATTAGTGGCTTCCTTGAGAAACATATGTAGATAACAACTAACGTCACTTTTCTTTTTCAAAAAGAAGATTTTACGATATTTGCTATAGTCATCTTTAAAGCAAACATAATATCTTGCAACACTAAAGAAGCCCCCAGACATAGGGCCATTGACATCAGCATTAATGATTTCACCAGTTGACATCGCTCTATTTTACTTGAGTCGGCAAATTAGTTCGCAAAAATGGAAGCTGCAAAGATATCGGTTAAGCCGTTATGTGGAAAAAGTGATTAGCCTATTTGGAAATTTCGAATTAAGTTCGTATTAAATTATCATGAAAACGCATTAGAAGTCGTGGAAGGAAAACTGAAGAAGCCAGTGGAGCCTGATCATGCGGCCGCCGAAGAGATTTAGAGATGACATGAAGCTTTATAATAAAGCCAATGATTGCGCTATGATGATTCTTACGAATTCCATGACTGAAGACACTTTACAAAAGGTAATCAGATTTGAAAGCGCAAGAGACATTTGGCTGGGACTTCACAAAGTATTCGAAGATTCGTCCGATAACCAACTTTATAACATATGTTTACAGTTCTTCAAATTCAGTTGGTCAAGTGATGATATGTCAGCTCATTTATCAAAATTGAAAAATTTATGGAATGAACATAATAAAACTTCAAAATAAGGAACTTCAAAATAAGGAAGAAAACAGACTGCCAGAAATGCTGTTGAATTGTAAAATACTGGATACTCTTCCTCCCAGTTATCGTACTTTCAAATATAGTTGGTTACTTCTTAGTGATGAAAAGAGAACTTTAGATGAATTAACTACACAATTGTGCACCCATGAAAGAGAATTAAGGAAAGATCCAAATTTTTTAGAAAGTTTAGATCAGGAAGCATTGATAGAAAATTCGGAATTTAAGCAGAAATCATCTATTAACAAGAAAAACAATGGCAAGTGTGATTATTGCCACCAGAGAGGACATTGGGTCAGAACATGTAAGAAATGGATAGCTGATGGAAAACCGCCAAAACCTAGTCCACATACAGGGCCAAACAAGGGAACTAAGAACTGTTGAAGTTATCGTAAAATACTATCTGGGTTAAAAACAAAAAGCAGTTAATTAAGTACAAATAAACCAGGAAGCATATTAGGAGCAAGCAACGTAACCGCTTTATTAGCGCATGCTACAGTCGGGAAAAGAAAGAGAACAACTAGAGAGAGTAAAACATGAGTTGAGTAGTAGCTTGTCTGATACAGAGTTGAGTAGTAGCTTGTCTGATACAGAGTTGTTACCACAATACTTCCTCCACAAGCTACAACTTATTTAAGATTAAGTTAACATTCATTAACAAGACTATTAAATGAAAACAGTCCTAACAAGGTACACAGTTCTTTGAACCTAACGCTAGGCAATGGTTTAGTCATGATGTCTGCTAATTGCATTTTACCAGGAACGTGCTTGACAAACAGTTCACCATCAATAAATTTTTCTCGCACAAAGTGATAACGGACATCTATGTGCTTGGACCGTTTATGGTATTCAAAATTCTTGGCAAGTTTCACAGCACTAGCTTTATCTACCAGAAGAGAGGGAGTTTCGATATTTGTCATATCGCTGAGCAGATGTTTCAGCCAAATTAGTTCTTTAGCACTCTCACTCGCAGCAACATATTCGGCCTCTGTAGTAGATAAAACCACACTCTTCTGCTTTTGGCTCATCCACGAGAGGGCTCCACATGAAAATTTAGAGACCATTCCAGTTCTTGAGCGTCTTGTTTTTAAGTCACCTGCATAATCAGCATCACTGTATACTTCAAGCTCATTGGGATGACACTTTGCTTGATATAACAAGCCAAAATCTACAGTTCCTTTTAGATATTTAAAGATTCGCTTTACAGCACACCAATCTGAGGTCCTGGGATTTTCAAGATTTTCAGAAACAATGCTTATAGCATAAGCTAAATCAGGTCTTGTAGCAGTTGCAAGGTACATCAAACTGCCAACCGCCTGACGATAAGGGACTTCTTTCCCTATCAATTTGTTTTCTGTGTCATCAAAAACAAAGCTTTTGTCACTTGGAGTTGACACTGGATTGGCGGAGTGCATATGAAATTTTGAGAGAACTTTTTTCAAATAGGCACACTGATTCACAAAAATTGAACCATGATTCAATCTTGTTATGTTCATACCTAGAAACTGATTTAATGAACCCCTTGTGATCTGAAAAACATGACTAAGTTGACTCATAAACTCCTCCACTTCAACTTTGTCCCAGCAACAAGGCCATCATCTACATAGATAACAACAAGGAGTATCTTGCCAGTTCTGTGTCTGATAAACAAGCAGGGATCAGCTGTACTAACTTCTGGTACCTGGTCTTTCATAAAATTCACAAAACACTAATTCCAGCAACTGGGTGCTTGTTTAAGTCCATATAAACTTTTGTGCAATTTGCAGACTCTCCCACTATTATCATTGAAGCCTTCTGGTTGTGTCATGAACACTTCCTCCTTAAGGGTTCCATACAAGAATGCAGTCTTTACATCAAACTGCTGCATGTACAAATTTTCTTTTGCCGCCACAGCAAGAACAGCTCTCACAGTGTCATATCTTGCAACAGGGCTGAATGTCTCGTCGTAGTCAAAGCCTGCTTTTTGTGCATAACCCTTGGCCACAAGACGAGCTTTGTGTCGCTCCACAGTACCATCTGGATTAAATTTCTTCTTCAGCACCCATCGACAGTTGATAACATTGGAACCTTTGGGTCTCTCAACAAGTTCCCATGTTTCATTTTCATGAAGGGCTTTTATTTCATCTTTCATGGCTTCTAGACACAAGTCACTTTCATTTGACGAAAGAGCTTCAAAATATGTGGATGGATCACTGTTTTCAAATTCTTCTACTGCAGCCATGTTTGCCATCAGATATTCTCCAGATTTCATCCATGCAGGAGGGCTTCGGTTTCTTTCAGATTTTCTAACAGGCTTTTGTTCTTCAGATGAATTACGTTCTTCACTCCGAGTTTCTTCATACCTTTTATTTAAGTCATCCTCCACTTCCACTGTCACAGGAGTGGTGCACAAACGTTCTGGTTTGAAGGCAACATCTCGAGATCGTATGATTTTCTTCTGAGAGGGCAGATAGATCTTATAACCATCTTTCTTGTTCACATACCCCACAAAATGACCACGAACACTTTTGTCTTCAAATTTACGTCTGAAAATCTTTGGTATATGTGCATAGCATTCGGTTCCAAATACTTTCAGGTGGTCAAGTTTAGTTTTTGGCTCACCAGTCCAAAGCTCATGAGGACTTTTACTTTCATATGGGGATAAACCAGTGTGATTTAGCAGATACACTGCGGTTTCACATGCATTGGCCCAAAGTGACCGAGACAATGCACTTGCTGCAAGCATAGAATAAGCCAGTTCAACAATTGTTCGGTTTTCCCTCTCCGCTGCGCCATTCTGCTCTGGTGAGTATGACACACTGAGAGTTAGTGCTATACCTTTTTCAGCAAGTATCTTTTGAACTTCACTACAGTCAAATTCTCCTCCTCCATCACAACGGAAACTTTTCACAACATGGCCAAGATTAGCGGCTTCATTGAGAAACGTATGTAGACAACAACTAACGTCACTTTTCTTTTTCAAAAAGAAGATTTTACGATATTTGCTATAGTCATATTTAAAGCAAGCATAATATCTTGCACCACTAAAGGAGCCCACAGACATAGGGCCACTGACATCAGCATTAATGATTTCACCAGTTGACATCGCTCTATAGGGACGTGACTTGAAGGGTTTTCGATGAGCTTTTCCCAGAGCACATCCATCACAAATTTCACTTGTCACTGCATGACTTACAGATATGCCCATATCAGTCAGCAGTTTTTGAACGTGTCGCTTATTTTGGGACCAAGGCATTCATGCCATAGCTGCAAAGATTCAGTCTCGGAAGCAATACTTATCTCAGCTGGACTTGCTGGGATAACAACCCTCATAGACATAATGTACGTGCTATCTCTCCAGGATTCAACTGCAATAAGTTCTTCATTACAAAAAAATTCAGCATACCTTTTAGTCATTTTTACTTCAACTCCGTGCTTGGCAGCCTGTTGTACAGAAAATAGATGCCGTTTCACATCAGGTATATACCAGACATTTTCCATGTGAGCATCATACCATTTACCTTGAATACAAACTTCAATGCTTTTTTTGCCAGATCCATATGCATATGCATAGATCTTGTTATTATAAGCAACTGATACCACAATTGGCACAGGAAAATGTTTGTAAAGTACTGTTTGCTAGCAGTCATGTGCTGTGAAGCACCAGAATCACAGACCCAAACATCAGGGTGTGTTTTGTTTGCACTAGTGGCAAATGCACCTTATGCTTTGATACATTTAACTTTCTCTTAGGGCAGTTTCTTAGGGTCACTTACAAAGATGTGTATTTGAACCACACTTAAAACAGTTCTTTTGCTTGAAATTACTAGATTTATTACCTACAGTACTTTTAGGAAGTCTTTCCCCATTTTTCACAGTTTTTTGCTTAAAACCAGGCACACGAGCTGAAAATGCACCATAATCCACAGCAGCATTAGATTTAACACGTTGTTCAATTGTACACAATTTTTCAACAAGATTCTTGGTTGTTCGTTTATCAGAGTCTAGAGACTACCAAACATTGCTGAATTCTTGGAATTCTGGACCCACAGTAAGCAATATTTTGCCATGCAGTAATTCTTCTGGAATATTACTTGATCCAATACGATTTAATTCACCTTTCATAGCCATGTAGATTCTTTCAACTTTAGCTGCATGTGTAGCAACATTGTCATTAGGATCTCTACGACTTGAAAAAATTGTGTCATCAATAAATTAAGTCTCTGAATACTGCTTTGCTCAAAAACACTAATTAATTTGTCCCAAATGCTCTTTGCATTCGAGTACATCATCACTAAATCCGCTACAGAAGCGCTCAACGTACTTGCAATAAGTGCGGCTGCCTTAGCGTTATCACGCCGCCATTCAGCCACCTTTTTCACGTGCTCATCCGCACTAACATCACCGTTTACAGCCACCGGACAAATTTTAGTTCCATCAATAGTTGATGTGAGATCATATTGTTCAAAGTGCATTTTCATTTGCTACTTCCACTTGCTCCAATTTTCCGCACCTTCTAGTTTATCGATTTGCACTTTCAAATCCATTGCGTCTCGCTATTAGGCCTAGCACGTGGTTCATTTCGCTTTTCAAAATATTTTAGCAGATATTAAATTCACGCAGATTTAAAACACACTGAAACCATAACCTGTTGAAGTTATTATAAAATACTATCTGGGCTAAAAACAAAAAGCAATTAAGTACAAATAAACTAGGAAGCATATTAAGAGCAAGCAACGTACCCGTTTTATTAGCGTATGCTACAGTTGGGAAAAAAACAGAGAGAGTAAAACATGAGTTGAGTAGTAGCTTGTCTGATACAGAGTTGTTACTACAATAATAATTTCATCTTTTAATAACAGCAATATTCTCAGACTTTGTCCTTGACATCATCACTTAAATTTCATTGTCACTGACTTCAACTTTGTCCTTGACATCCTAGTTTTGCATGTAATAAATTTATGCATTTGGAATGATGTCTTTACACAGATTTGAAAATAAACGGCTGTTAAAGGCACAACTTTGGAATAAAGTTTATAATTTTGAAAGCAACTAGAAGCCCATTGCTGAATTCAGTAACTATTTTTGCTTTCTGCGAGGGCTTTTCAATAAATCAGATGGTGTAAAAAAGTTACATGATTATTACCAGGCTTTAACAAACAAGTTAAACATTTTCAATCGTCATTGATTTTGTACATTCTGTGCATATTCCAATGCAATCTTTTCTTTCTAAACCTTCAGTTTAAAAAAAAACTGGCAACTTTACTCTGCATGTCTTCCCTTCTTATATTTTTCCATAACATGTTAAAGAAATAATTTTTCACTGATGTTTTCAATCAGAAATGTATCTGAGATACACTGACAACTGAGCAATTTTTTAAATAGCAGTTTTTTCATCCAACTGAAATGAAAATTTTGGGTTTCCTTTAAATCTACTAATAAGTAGCTAAAATTGGCCTTTGCTAATTTTAGAAATTTTATTAACAACAGTATTGTTTGACAAACAAATTTCAGAATTCCATTGCCCCACTTACTTATGTGAAGTATTTTTATAATTTTAATATCAGCAGGTAATACAGGATTTTTCCTAATGGTGTATGGCATTTTATTTTTAGCAATCAGATATAAAACTTTATAAAGCATGAGTAAATGTTTTTCGCTAACAGTCACAAGTTTGTTAAAACAATGTTTTCTGTATTTGAAGATTTTAGATACTGAAGGGTTCAAGTTCAAATTCCAAAGAAGGCATGGCTGTAACTGTCTGTCCCTTCATAGGTGATAATGATGGCCCACATCAGGTGCTTCCACAATAAAGTGGCTGCCACTTGCAGCCTTAAGCTACATAAAAATCGTGAGAAATTTTAAGAGTAGGAGAAAGTCTGGAGAAATATATTGTAAATCGGGTTGGCGGGAGAACGATCAGAAATTGTTATTCTTCTGCCTAAATCGGGAGAGTTGACAACTTTGCAGGAAGTAGAAATGAAGACATCTTATTAGATATTGTAAATGTTAATATTATGATCTAATCTTACAGGGATGTAGGGTTTTCTAAATACATAATACTGTAACAGTTGCCGGCAGTTTATCTATGTCCTTTGGAAATTATTTGCATAAATTTCTCCTCTTGATTTTCATGCAATAAAATAAATAAAAAAGGGAAAAGAACACATAAGTAAATAGGGTATACTGAACGGAAAGATAACTAATGTTGCTTTAATTCATGTATCTGAATTAAAGTTTGGTGACACCAACATTTCGCTTTACAACCTCTCTTGCAGTCACAACCTACAGTTTATGAAACTCTGATTCAAGACATTAAATTCAGTTTAGTTTCACATCATTCTGACATCATTTATATGCACATTTAACTAAAATCTTTTGCTTTCATGAATCAAATACAATATGATGGCCTACCAGTGTTACTTCTGTCTTGTATTACATTTGATATAAGAGGTTTATGAATGAAAACAGAAGCATAATATATATGATATGGTGGGAGTGAAGAGGTTAATATTCAGTTTTTATTTATTTATTTTTTAAGGGCTGGACTACTGCAAGGAACAAGAAGCGGAATATGCACAAAAATAACCAAGACTTATGTAACAATTAAACCTTCCTCATCGAGTTCAAATTAGCAATTAGTCCCCACTAACTACTATACCATCCAGGGTGGCTTACTGAAAACATAGTCATGTATTATTTCATTGCATAACTGCACAAAAGGCTTTCAGTAAATCTTCTCTCAGGTGGCAATATTTTATACTTTAGTCAGGACATGAAATATATGCCCTGAAAACAAAAAGCACTTCCAACTTTCCACTACAACTGGATTCTTTTTAGATGTTAATAATAAACGAAAAAATACACACAAAATTATTTTAGCACCTTCATTTATTTCTATTATATTTATTAGTCATGGTCAGCAACTTAATTTCTTCCAATCAGCGTTATTCACACTTTTACAACAGTTCATGAAATAAGACATATGTTTCTTTCGTTAACCCACGGGAAAACGCGTGTGGTGTACCTTACCCCAACTCTACAACAAAGTTGAATATTCCTAACTTATGAAACAGAAATTCTGTGCTGCATTCAGTAGTTGAGTTTCTAGTTATGGTTGACTTTCAGAACCACTTTTCTGTAGCCTGTGTGCTTTAGAAAAAGATTTATCGGTATTTTGTTGCAACTGGGGTATAACACACCCCACGCACCTCTTCGTGTGTTTTTCTGACCGAATATTTATTTGAGAAATTTCAGTCAGAAAAAGTAGTACTCTAGTAACAGTACATACTTCTCCTCGCAAACGATTTTAAAGTATTTGAAATGAAATTTTTAAAGATTTATAAGCTCATTATGACAAAAACAATGATTCCCTTGAATTGGAAATGCAATGGTTGTGAGATTTATGAGAAAAATTTGAAAGTGATGAAGATTGGCATTTCTGAAATGGAAGATGAAAATGGGAATATTTTCTACACTGTTTGGTTTTGAAAAACATCAAACATTAATTTATTATATTTCTAAAAAAGGAAAAACTGTTCCTACGCTTTCACCATTCCATAACGATGATACTACTGGAGAAAAGAAACGTAAGAAATTATATGTTTTTATAATGTGACTAAGTGAGCAGTGTATACTGTGGATGAAATGGCAGCCAGTTATTCAGTTGTCTGAGTAACAAGGAGGTGGACAATAGCAATTTCCTTTTTTACACTGAATGTTGCTGCAATAAATGCTCGAATTACATTACTTTCAGCTGCTAATCCACCAACCAGATACAGAAGCTGATGTCTGTTTTTGAGAGACTTAGCATTACAATTAATAAATGAAATGTACTGAACAGCGATCAGAGATTAATACTTTACCGAGAAACTTACGCACTGCATTCGAGGAACAATTCAAATGAATATACAAAATTCAAAGCAACTAAATATAAAAGTTGTGATGAATGCCCTCGAGCCAAGGACAGAAAAACGTTAATGCAATATTTAAAATGTGAAAACTTTCTGTGCTGAAGACACATGAACGTATTTTGTTCAAAGTGTAAACAAATAAAATAAACACTGTGCTTTAGAGATGCAATAAAACTTAGAAATATGATGTTTATTTTGTTATTATTTTCATGTACTTCATTTTAACTCTCTATAAGCTAATTTTGGAAATTAATTTTTTTTGTAACCCAAGTATTATTCACGTATTATAAAGAAAAATTAGTTTTAAAACTGAAAACTATTTTTTACCTTATATTAAATATTGGGATATGTGATACCCCATGTGCCCACTCTAGTAAGTTTTCTTGATGCGCTTTCCGCCGGGTTAATAATGTTGTGTCGCGAATTCTGTGTTTTTAATTTAAGTGTTTTTAATGATTTAAGTAATCAATTATTTAAGTATTTTATTTGTATTTGGTTTTTTTAAGTTTGAAATTGTGAAGAGCGTAATGAATATATATGTTTTTAATTTAAGTGTTTTTAATGATTTAAGTAATCAATTATTTAAGTATTTTATTTGTATTTGGTTTTTTTAAGTTTGAAATTGTGAAGAGCGTAATGAATATATATATTTGGAAAGTGTGTACTTAAATTTTTAGGCAATTATTTTTTTTCCTTCGACGGTTCAATTTCCTAACGAGAATGGGGGCGCGTCTTCTAACGGAAGTAACATCTGTGGGAAATGCCTTTTAAGATGACAGTTGCAACATTGAGTAGTATATCGTTGTTCTCTTGACTTTGTTCCAAACATGGGAAAGTGAACACTGTAGTTGGGCCTCCCGCTGTGCAGTTACGTTTCAGCATTTGTGATTGCCGCCTTGTTTATGGCCTTGGTGGAAGTTGTAAATTGAATCTTTGAAAGTGCAGTTTTTGTTGTTTCTTATATTTTTTCGCTTGTTAGCAGAGGGGGTCGAATGTTTAGTTTCCAGTTTTCGCAGGTGCTACTGTAGACAATGACTTAATTCTGATTCGTTTGGGGGTTTGAACTTGTCCTATTAAATTATATTGAAAAGTCTCGGATTGGCAAGAATTTAATTTTATGTGTAACTTTGGACCTATAATTGTCAGTGGGAGGAGAAACCGAGTTTTCCTCGGTTGTTGCGCGAAATTTGAAGTCAGTTTTTATCGGAGTCTTCGAGAGAGTTTTGAGTTGAATATTTGGCAGAGGGGTCTTTTGGCCCTGCGGCCGGGATTACCCGGGCTTGCGCTTGCGTTCTGCAGACGGACTCGGCTTTTAGCTGAAGAGATTTGCGATACTGCGGTTGCACCCCGGCGGGTGGCTCGCGTTTGCGATGCGGCATGTAATTAATGGAGAATTTTTCTTCTAGCTTGCGAGAAGTAGAACTCAGAGCGAACTCTTCCGAATTTGAAGCGGGTTTTCCTGTAAAAGGTTTCTCCTTCAACCTTAATGTTTTGGAATTTTGATTGCCGGGCTCTTCATCTTTGAGGTTCTACAAGAGGTCATTTTTCGTGGACTTTTTGAATTTGATTACCTAGGACCAGTTCAATGGCGGAATTCATCTGCAGCGGTTTCTCCTTCAACCTTAATGTTTTAGAATTTTGATTGCCGGGCTTTTCATCTTTGAGGTTCTACAAGAGGTCATTTTTCGTGGACTTTTTGAATTTGATTACCTATAACCTTAACGTTTTAGAATTTTGATTGCCGGGCTCTTCATCCTTGAGGTTCTACAAGAGGTCATTTTTCGTGGACTTTTTGAATTTGATTACCTAGGACCAGTTCAATGGCGGAATTCTTCTGCAGCCTGTAGCTTCCTGTGATGTCGTGGCTTATAGCCCATGATGATGAAATTCCGGTATTTCAACTGTGAGTTACATTATATTTTCTTTGGTAGTTGTCTTAATTAAAATTTGCGTAACGGGTAAAAAAATATAAAAGCATTATATAATAGATAAAAACTATGTGTCTTGGAAGAATTTAATGTTATTGTCAAAAATAAGAAATTTATGTTAATTGTAATTTCTATAGAAGTTGTGTGATATCTAGTTTAAATGATTCATTTAATGTACCAGTCATTCTAAGTAACCGTTATTATGTTATTATTATGTTAAACTAAAAAAAATTTTATCTTGATAAATGACTCTTAGAGAAATTTAATGTAGAATATAAATTGCATTTGTATGTAAGGGTAGTCTGGCCAGGTCTCCCATCAATTTATCCTAGATAATTAATAAATGAGTTTGATTATATGTTATTACTTGCATTTGTTTTTTTCTGTGTGTATAAAATTGGTCTGTTCAGTCACTCCATTTGTTTGAGCTGGGAGGCTTTTAAGAAACATGGAGATTTTTGCTTGGGGTTACTGAAAAATGTTTATGCATTTTAGGGTACTCACAACGCGCCCTGTTTTAGCAAATATGTACTAACCACTAATTAAAGATTCTGGAATATGTTTTAAGATAGATTTTGTTATGACTTTTAGGTGCCAGGAAAGTTAAAACTAGTTTTTTTTTTTTTAGAAATGGAACTGATTGATTGGTGTTTGAATACTTCTTCTCGGGTGCTTAAGAGGTTTTAATTAATGAATAAGAACTTGTGATTCTTGAGTTTATTTTAAAATGAGTGAACTATAGAAATGTTTTGGTCGAAATAAGTGTTTTATTCTACCGAGTACCAGAGAAGATTTATTCCAGCTTCCTTTTCAGGTTAAGTTTTATTAAGATGAATTTGCCTTGCTATGTGTGAATTAATTGCTTTAAGAAAGGTTATATTTAATATTATTTTGAGTCTAGTCCAAACAACCAGTTCCTTCCTCCCTTTCCAACTAATTCATTTTTGTAAGTTTTATTTTATTTTAGTTATCCGGCGCCTAGAGAGATTGAGTATGAGTTTAAATTTTAAAAAGTTAAAAGTAAAAAACCCCTTAAGGTTTAGGAGTTTTTCTCTATTTAACAATAAGAACTGTTTTAAAGATGGTAGAAATTTAAAGCTTGAGAAATATAGGCAAAATTCAGAGTGTTTTGAAAATCATCTTTTTACAGTAAAATGTTTTATACTACACGTTTGAACTGTGGTTAAAGATTAAATATATAGCACAGATGCGATAGAGCAAAAAAAGAAATTATCAAAACAGTAATGCATTTTAGAACAATTATTAAAACTTCACAAATGTCTAATTCAAAATGACAGGAACAGAAGTTCTAAATATATTGAATCAGTACTTGAAATCTAGATGCACTAACTATTTCAGTAAACTACATGGACAGTGCCATCTACTACTGATCAAGAGAGACTACCTTGAAGAACTGCTCTAAAAAATTTTAAAAAAAAAAGTATGTACATATAAAATCTTTCTTGGGAAAAGTGAAAGAACTTCATAGGAAAAGTGATTCCTTTATAAATTCAATTAACCAAATGGAGTTTCAGACACAATGTTCAATTTTGAAAGGCTATAGGTAATTCTTTTCCCCAAACTGTTTGTTTGCATCTGAAACTTTTTTATAAACATGGTTTAATTTTGCAAATTTCCAGCCAGGCCTCTTTTACTAAACTGTTATTTGGTAATTATATAACTGTTACTTAGATGCATTATCTACATATGCATAATCACAAATTAAATGGTTTGTCAGAATTTATAACTGAAAGCATCAAAACCTTTTACATCCTTTTTGAAATGTAAATCAAATCAAAAAGCATGATCTTTCACTGATCACTTTTCATAGCTTTTACTTTAACATTAAGAGAAAACAGACTGAAAACAGTTTCAAAGGCAATGATCAAGATTTTATTCACCAAAAAATATAGTAATTAGAATTTTGTAATACTCCACTTCATGAAGTATATTAGATATATTTAAAAAGAGAGGGACATGTCATAACGAGAAATTCTAATTCCTAAATGTGTTCTGCTCACTTACCTGTTTTTATTTCAAAACATATTCCATAAAAAAAAAACTTTTTTTTTTAAGTCATTCAGATTTTAAATATTTGAATTCAGAGACAGGAAAAGAAGTTATAATGGAATGACAATGAAAGGAAATGAAACTTTAATTCTACAAAAGTAGTAGTTTTTAGTAGCAAACATGTTAAAAATAAGAAAACTCTAACCAGAATGCTTAACAGCTTAGTAAATAAGCTTTAAAGCTTATTTTGCTTATTTATTTAAAGCTTTAGAGATTTAAATAAATAAGTTTAAATTTTTGTTTTTAGTTTAAATTTGAAGTTTAAATAGTAGCGGAAATAAAAATAATAATAAATATACACGGTTTTTAACCGTCTGTTTGTAATTCGACTGTCTCTTACACATCATAAGATGGATGCAGTTTACGATCACTGCATTTTTATACCCAACAGTTAATAATATAAAGAAATACTGAATGATACAACAGAAATATGCAGTAAAAGTACACCAACAGAATAAAGTACTACCAAAGTATGGCCCAAGTTAACTGAAAAAATCATAACTTACCAATTTGATTATTTTAATCAGCATCCAATTATTTGTAGAACTCGTCATCAATTTAAAAAAAACTGGAGCTAGTGAAAGATAATTTTTTGGATTCTTACGAGCAAGCTCACATATAACATTAACTGCAGCTGACTGTACACCTAGAATAGTAATATGGCATATTTCTTATACCTACTACCCAACAATACAATTTATAAATATACACAAAAAAAATTAGGCCAACACTTAAAAATAACATTTTGATATTTCCTTGATTGTAAGTCAAAACAATGGAAATCTGATATTTAACTTAATAAACTGATATTCAGGCATTAAAGGAAGATACAGACAGTACTACAAGCTTTAGATATTAACTGTAAAATTCAATTTTGATAAACCCAATGGGGGAAATATGCACCAAGTGAGACCATTTAAGTCCCAGAATGCATTATAACCCTCCAAATACATGAAACAAATTACATAATTTTGATCACCTATATGTTAAAAGATTAAAAAGATCCAGTTGGTTAAGATTAATAAATTATAAAACAGTCACTGACAACATTGGGCATACATATTATTAATACAGCATAACAACTGAAAAATAGAAAGAAAATATAGTAATTATACTTTTATATTAGCTTTGTTATATTCAGTTATTATGTACAAGATGTATAAACAACTGTTAGCTATTGAGAAGCCACACCTTTTGATGTCAATACGTAGCTACAGCAGGGTCCACCAGTGGCCAAGCGGTAAAGTCGTTGTACACTGGTAGTTCGGTCCAAGGTTCGAATACCATGAACGGGATGGCTGCATAGGTGTTTTTGTGGTTTTCCCCATGTGTAATGTTTATACGTGCCAGTTTCCCTTAGGAAGTTCTCCCCAAAGGTACCCTCCTGTTACACAGATAGCCCTTGAGGCTTTGCCATAATTACAAAAGCCAAACATAGCTGCAGTAGACTGGCAACACTGTGTTCCACTCTTCTCTCATTAAACAGAGATATGTGAAACCATAACAAATCCACATTCTGTAAATAATTTTTTTTTTATTACTTTTATGAACAGTATTTTTCTTGCCAGATGACATGACTTGGTAGAGTCTGCTTTACTGAAAGTAAATGATCATAGCTTTTCCAACACATATCATATCGTAGATGACAGGACATTAATTCTAAACATGGAGAGGTCAACAAAGTGGATTCTGATAATGTTATTAAAGTGCAATCAAAATTTCAGATTTTACAGAAAAAAATTGAAGAATTACAAAACTTAGAAAATCAAATAATGGATAGGATGTAAGAAGCTAAAAAGACATTGCTAATTGAGTTAAAGATATTTGATGGAAATATTAAAGAATGGTTGCCATTTTGAGCCTCATTTAAAAAAAATACATGAAGATGATAATATAGATCCTGCAGAAAAATTCCGGTACCTTATCAAATTACCTGTGTTCAATTCTCACAGTAGCGAATTAGTAGATAGTTATCCTATGGCTGCAGATAATTACTCAAAGATAGTAGAAGCTTTAAGATTAAGTTTTGGAAAAAAGGATATATTAATAGAAGTTTAGAGAACTTTTGTCAGTAGTCATTCAAAATACCATGACTAATTCCACTTCTTACTTCTCAACTTTGCATGACAGATCAGAATCTTATGCAATTCTGCTTTTTTTTTTCTAGAATCTCATATTCTAGAAGAACTGTTAAGGATCTGGCAAATACAATCAACTGAAGGAGCACCAATATATCGCCTTAATGATTTAACGAAATTTATTCGAAAAGAAGTTCAAGCAGAACAAGATGTTTCAACCGCAGTTTCAGATTTTAAGAAGTAATCTTTTATTGAAAACAAAATAGTCAATTCAAAGGTAAATAAGGAAATTGCTAGTGCTACAAATTTATTTGTCATTAAAGAAAATAATTTAAGCAATGCATGTTTATTTGTACACGTAAGCATAACAATAATGAAGATTTTAAAGCTAAAAATATTGCTTTGATACAATTTCTTTTGATAAAACATGTTTTTGTTGTCTGAAATCAATACAAAATGTAAAGAACTGTAAGATTACCATGAAGTGTATGTTACGTTCAAAGAGAATTTTTTGATAAGGTGCTCAGATCAGCATAAAAAAATAATGATACAGAGAAAAATATTGCAGTTTGTGAAAACAAGCCCCTTCAGTCAACAAAGGTGAACGTACAATGTATTGATACATTATATTCAAGTTTAATAGGTAATAAGACTGTCATGTTCATGTGTTAATTGATACGGGATCACAGAAATCACACATTTTAGTCTTTGGCTTTAAATATGAATTATAAGCCAATTAAAGAAGAAATTGTACACCATTCTTTATTTGGAGGGACAGCAACAAAAGAAACAAATTTTCTAAGATTTATTTAGGTAGTCTTGGTGGTAAGTATCTTTGCAATCTTGAAGCATTAAATCAGGAAACGATTTGTTGCGACATCCTTTGAATGCTTTGTGGTCACATCCTTTGAATTAGCTATGGACCCTGGATTCGAGAACTTGAAACTTCAAATATTATTATAAGTGACATGCAAAAGGACCCAAGTTCTACTGAAGTATAAATTGGATAAGGTGTTACAGGAGAAACTCTTCACAGGTGAAAGAGAAGAATGGAGGTTTAGCAGCCATGAAAAGTAAATTAAGTTGGGCATAATTGGGAAAAGTTCCCAGAAGTAAGAATAAAATAAATGTAAATATAACTGAACCTCACTACTAGGAACTGATACAAGCATTTCAAATTTATGGGAGTTACAAGTTATAGGTATTTATAAGTTATAGGTGTTAAGCATCCTACAGAGGAAATACAAAGATATTAAACAAGATACACAAACATTTTAAGAAACTGCATCTGCAAAGGGCATAATTCTTATGCTCTAGGAGGAAGTTCACCATCCTTTACCTGACAATTATCACTTTGAAAAGATTGGATTCCATGTATAGAAAGGTGGAAAAAGTAGTTATCTTTCAGAATATCAACAAGTATTCAAAGAATGGCTTAAAGATATAACTGAAATAGTTCCAGAAGACGAGCATTCTCTACCTGGACATTATCTTCCACGTTACCAAGTTTTCAAGAAAAATAGTATAACTAAAAATCAGACCAGTTTCTGATGCATCAGAGAAGGCTCCCAAAAGCCATTCATTGAATGATTACTCAAAAATTTGAATAAACCAATTAAAATACATACTCTGTATACTGGCGAGATTTCAGTTTAGGAAAATAGGTGTCATATCAGCCATAAAAAGAGCACTTTTACAGATTTGTGTAAATAAAGAATATAAGGATTACTTGTTTATTGCGGTTTGACACAGAAGGAAATTTGCAAATTTTGCATCATAACTGAGTAACATTTGGCATTACTTGCAGCCCTTTTTCTATTAGGACCAAGGACCAAGGCGAAGGCTTACGGAGTACCTTTGCTAATAAAAGCAATTAACTCCATATGATAGTTAAGAAAAATTGAAATAAATCAGAGTAAGCAATGGCTAAAGAAATGAAAGAGAACCGAGTAGGTTAAAATACCTAGAATTGAATAAGAAGTCCACTTAAATGGGCAGGAAAATCCTTTCGAACAACGCTTTACCTTTGGGAGAAAACCGCAGCAGTAATTAAGTGTTGAAAGGGGATTTAAATAAGGCGATTGCTGGCACGCGTCAGCATGAATGCAGTCGGACAGGATGAAAGAGACTAGAAGCGAGAACAGAGTCCAAGCTTTGGGAAAGGTTGCTATGGTAATGCTGTAAAGCCAGCGAAGATCGCTAATGCCTTGGTGATGGCCTGGGGGGAAGAGGTCACTGACCTAAGAACTGGCTGGGAGAAGGAAGAAGCGTGAGGCGAAAAGAGAAACAGCTGATTGAGAACGCGGGGGGTAGTTGGGTGAAGGCGAACGAAAGAGTCTTTTGTGACGACAGAGTCAGTTATCTGTGTTAGAATCGCTAAGTGATTGGAAGGAATTGCGTATTTTTAAGTAATCTTTTGGGAGTTAAAAGTAGCTAAATAATCTTTTACTTTCAGATGATGTTCGCGTAGATTTGTATTGGTATGAGTTTATAAGGTGATGGCTAAGTAAAATACAGTGTTATTTTATATTGTCAAGGTTGTGTTTAAATAATTTATATAAAAGTTAAATAAGTTAGGCGGATGTTGAATTGAAGTTAACTAGGAAGTTTAAGTTTATGTATAATTAAATCAAAGTAGTAAGATTAATGGCTACATCAGAAATAGTTAAGAAAGTGCTTTGCGCACAGTTAATTTAAAGTAAGGAGTATTTCCCCAAAGTTATTTTAATGAAATTAATTGATTGGTAAAGGAGAGGTCTTGGCAAATAAGGTGTGTAGGCAAATAAGAATTTAGCAGTGCGGATTGAATGCCGATGAACTAGGCTAGATTAGGTCCAGCGGGAAAGGAGAAGTAGTTAAGATCGTCGGATTAGGCTCGTGAAGTGCTGGTAGTTTAGCTCAGATTAAATTCCCCGTCAAGCAGACACCGCCGCTTTGGTTTCATGGGAAAGATGTTAAATGTTCTGTCTAGAACCCTCCTAGGACGTTTTGCAGAACTAGGTTCCGCAGGATTATAGGCAGAAAGTGAATGCAGAACAGGGTTTTCAATCTGAGTGATGCGGTTGAATCTGAGTGATGCGGTGATTTTGCCCAAAAAAGGCATCTAGGGGTAGAATTTGGAGGTCATTATGCAGCACTTCGTTACGGACGTAATAATGAGCATTTGTTTGAATATGAAGCGTAACACTCTGAAATACTTGTATTTTCTTGAGGTGGCTATTGGCTGCAGATAGCTGCGGCATATGTCAGGATCGGTAAGATGATGCTCTTGTATAGTATCTTGTTTTTCAGAGAGAGCTGGCTGGTTCTGTTGATGATGCTGAGTAGTTGGGTTCTGGTAGTTCTGGCTTTATTTACTGCACAGTTGATATGTGTATTCCAGAGTAACTTTGTATCTAAGTAAACTCCAAGATATTTATATGGAGTCCACCCAGGGGATTTCTTCATCAAAAAGCCTGAGCGGTTAGAGTTGGTTATGGACATTCCTCTTTCTGGAAAAGAAAACTGTGGGAGCACTTTTTGCGACGTTAATTTTGATTTTCCAGGTAATGAGCCAAGACTCTAAGTCAGTCAAATACTATTGACGGTGATTGAGAGTGAGGTGCAGTGATAGGTGCTGTGAGATGATGGCTGTGTCGTCTGCATAAAGAGCGAGATCAACACTTGGTGAGTATATCATTTACATACAAGTTGAAAAGATAAGCATAAATAAGCCCTCCCTGGGGTACACCGGCTAGGATAGGACGTGGAGAAGAGAGTGAATTTTTTGCTTTGACAGAAAAGGAACGATTAGTAAGGTATGAGTGCATTAAGTGCACGAACTGGGCCGAAATACCAAGTTGCATGAGCTTGAATATTATTCCGATATGCCAACACCTGTCGAAAGCCTTTGCTAGGTCTAAATAGACTATAGCTGTAGGTTTCCCACTGCGAGATCCTGTATGATTTTCTATTAGGAGCAATTACTAATTATCACTTAAAAATGTAACTTAAGCTCATTGAGCAAGTTGAAGGAATCTCAAAGGTCATAATAGTCCATTACAGAAAAATTGAAAGGTAATTTTGATGTTGATAGCTCCATTACTAGTGAAGAAGACAAACCAGAACTTTTATGCTTTCACGAGCTTGCTCTTAATAAATTATACTACAGTAAATAAAAAAATTCAAGCCTCTGACTTGATTCACACAACAGAACTTTTGATTTGAGACTAATACAAGAGCTCAAATTTCAAACGGAAATCTTCTAATATTATGAAATAAATCTGCAATTCTAACACAAGAGTTCAAATTTATTCACACAACAAAAAACTTTTGCGGTTTGGGACTCTAATAAAAGAGTTCAAATTTCAGAATAGAAATATAATATTAACGAAATAATTTGACACTCTTAGTAAAGAAGCTAAAATTTTAAAATAGAAATATTCAAATATTTACATAATAAATTTGCCACTCTAATACAACAGCTCAAATTTTAAAACAGCATCCTAATCAAGCTAATTATTTTGACAGTTTAATACAAAAGCTCAAACTTAGAGTATTGTACTATTAGTTGAATTCAATGACAAGATGGAAACATTTTCATATAAAATGGCACTGTATTAAAAAAAACTGATTATTATGAATCCTGCATTCCTTTTGTTTTTAAATCAACATTGGTTTCACTTTTTGAACACTCTGCTGCCACCAGATATGTATATTTTTTTATATATGTGTATGGAAGTATTAACCCAACAGCACACATACTGGGTCCAATGGACCTGCACAGTTAAACACATCTTTCTCAAAGCATGATTATTTCACTCAAGTTGTTGAGGTCACCCTTCACATGTGCCCTAAGTTTTTTGGCTGGAGCTTTGATTCAGAGTCCTGATTTTGATTGGATGGGGTCTTGTAGACCAGCGTGCCTATTCGTATTACTATATAGTTGATTTGTGATAGTACAGGAAACGGCAAACATGTTGTGTAGTTTATCTTACAAGGAAGAAATATTTCAGAAGTTATTAGATGAGTTAACTTCCAAACAATGTACTGAAGAGAAAGAGGATGGAAGTGATCATGAATTTTTAGTTCACATGATACTGATTCAGAAACTAATATCTAAACAAGAGAAACTATATACTAAAAACATTGGAAACAAACAAAAGGGAAAGGGAAAAAAAAAAAGATGCAGTGTTTGCCCGGCAAAAAAGCACAGAAAAACAAAACATGCTGAATCGAATGTGAATTTGCTATGTAAATATGATGATAATATAGCACATGGTATACTAGCACAGTATACTTATTCAGCAGTTTCTCATCTTCAGCTGAGAAGCTATATGGCAGTAATTGTTCATGCATAAAGAAAGTCCTCTATTTACGTACCAATTTGCATCAAAGCTATTAGAACAGTTTCTAAGGCATTCAAAGACAGCTGAACTATACATTCAAACCTGCTTTTGTGCAGTGGATAGGGAACGCTTAAAAGAAAACGCATAAAAGAAATTGCACAAAACTTCACGACTAGCTATCAAAAATAGTTTTTGCTACGCAAAAAGTATTTTTTTAATGCAGCGAATAGAGACTGCATAAAAAAAGTCTCATGAAGAAAATAAGTCAAAACCTTATGAAATAACTAGGAATTGCTTTTTTGAATGAAATCAAGACACAAGGCTTGGCAGCTACTTGGAACAGGGTTGCCACTCAAACAGGAGAACAAAATTACCTGACTTTTCCAGGTCCAGTCTAAAATTCCAGTCTATCCACGTAATGCACTTTGGCTGTGCTAAGCAGTAAATTAATTATGGCACAACTTGAAAACACAAAAATTTGCCAATTACATGTGACTAATCCCCAAAGCATTACTATTTTAACTATAATAGTTGCTTTCTTCACTGAAGATTGAGATTAGACTGTCCAATCTGGATTAAAAAATGTCTTTTTTTGCAGACATTTTGCAGCTAAACGAAAGAAAGAAATCTATTTAATAATATTTTTAAAATAAATTTAGGTATTTTATATTTATTTAGCAGCATATATAAGCAAAACAATTGTGCATTAAAATTTCGTGATGTTATGTCATCATACTGCTAGAATTAGCTTCAGGATTATGCTAGAGAAGAAATTTTAAAATATTATTTAGTAATAATACATAAATTTAGTGGGAAGAAGCAACATTAAATGATATGAATAACATTAAAATAATTAAAAACTAAATTACAATAATCTACGATATTTTGGTGAATATATTTAATTAATAATTATATTAAATGGTTAGCCTAGATGACTGATTACTATTTTATTTCACTGTAAAATGCAAATAAGGCATTTACTAAAAAGGAAAAATAAAAAAAAAATCTTTAAAAGACTTTACGGTAAAATCCTACCATACGCTACAGCCTAGGCCCGATTTTGAAAATTGCTGCCAACACCAAAATCACCCGTTTACTGCTCATCATAATGACACCAAATCCCGTGTGTACCGTACATTGAGGTTAGAATAGTAGAATACATGGAGGCTATTCTAACCTCCATGGCACCGTATACTATGATTAAACCAATTTTGTTTAATACAAGAATATGTATTTTCTTTAGTTCCAACATGCACTGCACATGCTACTCTCTCGATTCTCAAGGTTACTGGAAACTTGCTTTGCCTTTTTGAAAGACAATCTGATTGGAGCTGCAAAAATTGGCTCTGTGCCAGCTGCCCATATGACATTAACGTGCGTCAAGAAAGGGATCGCTTCCAACGTCGGTGCAAAACTTGTGTTTTTTGGGGGGGGGATCGATGTATAAAATTCCCCGACTTTTCCAGATTTTGACTAAAATATATAAATTCCCTGACTTTTCCCGAATTTTTTGGTCAATTTTCGAATTCCCTCACTTTTTCCGGTTCTCCCGGTAGCGTGGCAACCCTGTTGGAATTCCTACAAACCTTTTAGAATCTGATTTAGAAAATACACATGCTAACATTTTTAAGTATTTTATTTACATATATACTTATTTTACACATACAAAACTTTTCAAAACATATAACAAACATCCTTCGTAGTCTGACAATATGTAAGTTTTCTTGTGGTAAACTGGCTCAAAATCGCTTTTGTCTCTTGAAGCTACTACCTCGCACTCATTTAGAGTTGACTTTTTTTCAATTACCATGTAGTCCGTGATCAGTTTTTGCAATGACTGTTGTTTCACTAGACGTTTGTTTATGTCTCAGTAGTCAAATATACAAGATTGAAACTGCTTTTGGAATTTTGAAGTTCATTCAGAATTGGCATCAATTGGAAGAAAATGACATTTTAATTTACAGCACAGTTGGAGTTCTACATAGATTTTATCTGTCATGTAATCCTATAATTATGTTCCAATTTGAAATTTTCATACACCGCACAAAAAAACTCACATAAAAAAAATCGCACAAAAACAGGTTTGAGAGCATTCTTTAAATTCCATGAATTTCAGCATTCAGTGGAGGGTGGTTCTTTTATGATCAGCTTAAGAAAGCATATTATAAATCTAGTCTTCTGTCGTGCAAAAACATTGCATATAAACAAATCTCACTATCTTCAACATTTTTACATGCAAAATATGGAACATACAAAAATTTAAAGTCTGTCAAGAGATGGATAACACAGAACACCAAGAAGCACACTGAATTAAACACATAAAATCCATTCAAACAGTCCTGAATAATAAAATTAGAATACAAATTTTTTCATTGGAACTAGAAATTTGCTGTTTTATTATCACTGCTTTGATCTCCATCCTCAACTCTCTTCCTACCTAACAGTTGCTATGCTGTCTTAAGCACTATCTTGTAACAATTTAGACGTCACAGCTACACATTATTCAAATGTACAGGGCAATTCATTTAAGCACTGGAGTTGTCAACAGGCCACACGTGCATTATGTATGTTGTTGTAGCCTTCTCTGTTAAAATATGCCTCATCAATGAAGCCAGAAAGCAGCCAGAAAATGCGTTTCATCGCACATTTCTGCTTTTACCGTTTAACAAATGCAGCTCACAATGCATAATCACCAGGAAGCACTTACTGTACACAATGCTCATGGTATGGATACAAGCAATTTAAGAGCAGGATTTTCCAGTCAATGGTTTGGGAAACAAGGAGGTTTACTGCAATTACCCATGCGCTGACGTTCATTTGTCTTTGCATAATGGAGCATCATCTCTTCTACTTCATATTTATGTATTGCTTTTTCCAGATTTCTTTGAGTACTTCCAAAAGATTCTGTATTGTACAATATTTAATGCTGGAATACAAAGATCTGGAGACTAGGAATCTGTAGAGAGTTTTTATGTAGATGGCGCTTTTTGCAGAGCAAATGATTATATTTTGGATTAGTCAGGAAGAAGTTACTGGCCTGTAATAACGGAAATAAAAATTGTTCATTTCAAATAAATGCTTCATTATGTGTGTGAGATCGAGCTTCATACATGCCTCATTTATTCACGGATACTGCAGATTACTACTATTATTAGAGAACCCACACTGAGAATATCTGATAAGAATCTAACACTTATTGACCCCAAACATAAGGGACGAAGCACGATGCAATAAGCTTTCATTTAAGCATTCATTTTAAGGGTAAGTAGTTTTTTTTTTATTTATTGTGAAACTTGAATTAGTATGTCATAAAAAGAAAATAATGGCAATATGTTCTTTCACAACTAAACTGTTTAAAAAAAGAACCAAAAATGTTGTACAAGATCTTCTCTATCAGTTTCCTCATCGTTCATGAACTTCTTGAGCATTTATTAGTCGAACAACATTTACTCAATCAATTGGATAGTACTACTGAACACTATTAAGTGAAGAGCTTGAATTAGAAACTGTGGCTTCTCAGGATTATTAATAACACAAAAGTGCAGGGCTTCTAAATGGTTAAGAGTTTTCAGGAAATTCAGATTCTATGACAAGTTCAAATCCTAATGAGGTTAACGAATGTGTGCAGGAAATACCTTTAAGTCGGCGAAACTTCTAATAAACAAATTTTTTCGTTCTGTAAGCATGCGGCTAGATTTTTGGAGCCATTTTAAAAGTTCCATTCACAAAAACAAAAGTTTATCTCATATTAAAAAATTTTGCTACTTCAAAAGTTTGTTAGGAGGAATTGCACTGAAAGCAATTAAACGATTTGTTCTAATAAGCAAAAATTACAATAAAAGCAACAATTTGCTAAATGAATGTTTCAAAAGAAGGGGCAACATAATTCACAATCATATGGTGATTCTATTAAGCTTAGATCCAATGAAGTGCAAGTGTGATATCATAGCTCTTCAGGAATTATACAATGACGTAGAAACTAATATTTGGTCCCTGGAAACTTTAAATGTAGCTACAGGAAGTTATGGTCATTTACTGCGTTCAGTTTTAAGGAAACTTATTCCAGCAGACATAGCTTTAGAATCAGTGAATAGATAATAAGAATAAAATAAATAAAAAAGTTTAAGTGTATTAGTCAATTGACAGCTGCATTTTCAACCAGCTAAAGCTGTGTATTCTATGATGAAAATCATGATTCATTTTCAATGTCAAGTTCATTCACCACCAGAAAAATGAAGCAAGCTACTTGAGCATTAACTGCAGATCAAAACTTAAATCCATGTAGAAAATGTACTTCTAATAATCATCACAAAAGCATTTTCCTCAAGAAAATAAATTTACAAACCGAAAATTCCCCAAAAATGACAGTTTTGCCAGTATCACACTGTAAACAAGTTAAGGATTCAATCTCTATTCTAAAGACATGGATGTTTGTAAATGTATAGTGTCAGTGCAGCATGGCGGCACTCTAAATATGCGGCGAACCAAAAGACTTCTTGTGTGGATTAGTGGGAGAGGAAAGGAGTGGCAGACCGCCAGTTATTCCCCCGGGGTGCTCTCCCTCAAAATTGGGGATGGAAAATAGAAGTCCAACCTCTCCTGATTTGGCTCTGGCAACCTTGTTCTATGTGATAATGGACACGGCAATAATAACAACAGAGAGAAAGAATAGAAAAAGATGTATTTTGAAATTAGCATGTAAAATTTATAACCCTATGGGATTAGCTACACCATTTGTAATTAGAGTGGAAATTCTACTTCAAGACTTAGGGGAAAGAAGTGTAAGATAGGATAAAAAGCTAAGTGAGGATTTGAAAGTTAAATGGAAGAACTGGTGTAGGATGATTCCTAAATTCAAAACTTAATCAATACCTAGATGTTATTTCAAAACAGATCTCATAAAATTCCACTTACGTACTTTTGCATAGGGTGCTGTCACATATGTCTGCTATAAAACATCACATGAAAATCTTAAAGTTCGCTTCGTAACATCTGAATCGAGGGTAGCACCAGTAAAGACGTTAATTTTGCATGATTAGAGTTGATGGCAACACTGATTGCTTCAAGAATACTCAACTTCTTAAAATCAATTTTTCATGCAGGATAATAATTACTTCTTGCGGACTGATCCCACAGTGGCCATGATGGACAGGTAACAAACAGCTTATAGTATTAAAACTATAGATAAGACAATTTGGAGACCAGTCCAACTTTACCCATTTGAATAAAGTACTTTTTATGATTGATTTCAAAAGGATTGTGATTAAGTTAACAGACTTTAAATGAATTTATCATTATCATTGTTATGTTAATTTGTTATTGAATACTTGAATATTCTAATTTAGTATTATGTATAAATGTGATGTAGTGCTTTTATGCTTGTAATATTATTTTGAAAAACTTAACTGAAGCTATTTAACAAAAATTTGTGTAATTTGATATTCATTAGATTAAGCTTTAAAATTTATTAGATTTATGTAATAATTAGAATATTATTGTGACAATAGAATGTACGAAAATTTGACTTATGATGAACATCTAGTTCATCCCAGGGGCAGTATGTACAGAATTTTTTATGTAGATGGTATGTTTAGAGAATGTGTATGGTTACTATGAGTTTGATTATGTTTTTAATTAGTGGGAAAGAAGTTACTGGCCTGTAATGACAAGAATAATAACTGCTCGTCTCAAATAAATATTTTATTGTGGGTGCGAATCAAGTTTCATACATACATGAATACCGTGGACACTATTCATGGATACTGTGGATTACTACTATTAGAACCAACTCCGAAAATAATCTAACAATCTGCCAATTCAGATATCACTCACTTACAGTACACAGAGGCTTGGTCATTATAACTGGCTGTTCCATATGCTATATGAATACATGCTAACTCGATTCCTGAATGCCGAATTCCGCACACAGAGGTTTTACCCTTTCCACAACGACACCCTCTAGTGCACTACAAATATATTTCGACTCCTACATTGCTAGTATTTTTGAATCACCTATCATTAAACTACCCCTTTCTGAAGTTTAAGCTTAGGTGAATCTTCTTGTATAATTAAATCAACAGAAAAAGAAAAGAAAGAATATTGTGTACAGGCAAGACATTTTGAGAACTTCTACAGTGTGATACTAAAAAAATACTAACATTCAATCATAGTAATCTTACCTGGATCAGGATCTTCCAGTTTTTCTTTGAGACGTGGGAAAGCAGGACGCAATGCTTCAGGAAATTTCAAAAATATTTTATACATTAACAAAATAGCTTTTTTCCTTAAATAAGGTTTTGTAGAAGATAGCTAAAATGGGTAACAAAAATAATGATATAAATATCATCAAAAGAAAATAGATCAAGTTATAATTATTTTGCTAAAAGGTACAAATAAAAAAAGTTCCCACATTGCTGAACTACAATCAATAATAAACTGCAATAAAATTACAAAATATTGACATTTTCAGTGCATCAAACAATTTAAGGAAATTATCTAATATCAGCTATATGTATGCAAACACTTAAAAGAGAAAGTAATGTTAAAAATTAAAACAAGTACGTAAAATTTTTAAACAGCAATATCAAATTTAGAAAAGAACGGCTCATTTACGAAAAGAACTTTATAACAGTATCCCGTTCATAACAGCTATTATACTACCATGGTGCTTCAAAATAAAATTGGGGAAGTTGAGAAGTACAGAGGACTGAAAAAGTGTCAAACACAGTCATTTTTTATAGCAAAGTCTCACAATGTAGTCACTTCTAAATAATATTATTTAAGAGCAATTATACATTTAAGAGATTTAATTACTTTGATAGAACAGTTATAGTTAAAAAAATAATCAGTGACACAGTAATCGGCAAAGAGAAGAGCTATGGGTTGATAATACCATATCACATACGAGGCTGGTACATTCTTTCCGAAAAAAAAATTACAGTAACACTTCATTTGCTTCTTTTCATATAAAGAAATTTGTTTGTGGGTCTATATATATATATATACAGTGGAGGCAAAACGTTATGACCATCGCCACATTTTTCACTGAACTCGTCTAAGATAACATGGAGGGCACGTGATTAAGTAGGAATGGTATTTAACTATTGCTGGGGGAAGATAAGGAATCATTCTTGCACTTACTTGCTGCTGATTTAAGTGAATTTGACAGAGGGCAGATTGTAATGGCCCAAAGACTCGGAATGAGTATCTCTGAAAATGCATGACTGGCAGACTGTTTACGATCTGTCGTTAATAGTATTTAAGCAAAGTGGATAAATGGTGGTCAAACCAGCAGTAGACGCCAAGGTGTTGGATACCATCATAAAAAAAAGGACATTGGAGACCGTCCCGTTTGGTACAGCCAAATGAGTGCCAGACAGTGGCTCAGTTGACAGCCCGATACAATGCAGGTCCAAGTGTAACTGTTTTGGAAGACATAGTTCTGCGGGACACTGTTGGATATGGGACTGCGCAGAAGACATGCCACTTGTGAGCCTCTGTTGATCAAGAGTCATTGTCAACTACATGTACAGTGGGTCCAGGAACATCGAGACTGGACTATGCATAAGTGGAAGACAGTTGCCTGGTCAGATGAATCACGATTTCTCATTCATCACATCAATGGTCATGTCAGGGTACTCCATCTTCCAGGTGAACAGTGTCTCCCCCTGTACAATACACGAGTTGGTGGTAGCAGTATTATGCTTTGGGGTATTTTCATGAGCGACTCTAGGACCCTAATTTGTGATAGACCAGACCATGAAAGCTGAAAGCTGCAGACTCTCTGTACACAATAGCTGATCAGTTATACCCTTACACAGCACCCGCCTTCCCAACTGGGTATGGAATCTTTCAGCTGGAAAACGTTCCATGCCACAAGACTTCAATTGCGTTGGAGTAGTTTCAGGAGCACAGGGATAAATTACAGTCAATGTCCTGGCCACCTAACTTGTAGAGACATTAGGTATTTAGATCAGGAATGATGAAAAATGAGCAACGCCTTCGCCGGGAATCGAACCACGGATCCCTCGGTTACGCGTCGAGCATGCAGACCACTACACCACGAAGGCATGCGAAGAAGGAGGGGAAAATACCTTATATACTCCCCCTTTTAAAGTCGACTGGGGTTTTGGGGACCCAATCGCCAAATCCCGCTGGTGGAGAATCATCATCCATCACCTTTTTTTTAGTGCGGGCACCAGTGTAGAGATAGGTATTTATTAGGAATGATGAAAAATGAGCAACGCCTTCGCCGGGAATCGAACCACGGACCTCTCGGTTACGCGTCGAGCATGCAGACCACTACACCATGAAGGCATGCGAAGAAGGAGGGAAAAGTACCTTATAAACTTGCCAGATTTTAACCTGACAGAGCACATTTGGGATGGCATAAAGCGGCAGCTTAGAGCTCAAACACCACCATGTCAGAATATCTCAACTCTGTATGACTGCTGCTTAGATACTTCATAAAACCTGTCTCCAGTCATTTACCAAGAACTTGTGGCACTCATGCCAAGATCAGTTGTAGCTGTTTAGCAGGCCAAACGTTGTGCAAGGTGTTGAGCAAATGGAAATATTTTGCATCTTCAGTGTGTACAAATATATATTTTTTCTTTCCCTCACTTCTTGAAAAAGAGTTCAATTTTTCTGACTTTTCAAGATTACAGTAAATGAAAACTCAAATGCAGATATGCTAACATATCACTAATTCAGAACTTCTGAAGTTCTTGAGTGGAGGAGGGTGTTATTTAAAACATGTGCCAAATTAAAAGTCCATTAACACTACAGCTGTACATTGGTATTTTTCCACCTGAGGCAATGAGATAAACATGTATCTCTAATTACAATCAAATTAACAGTATCTCTATGCTTTTATATTCAACAAAGTTAGCTATCATACATCATACCACAATTCTTGTAGTATTTTCCACTTCATTATTCATAAAATTAATAATGTAAATCCCCCTCCCCCCGCCAAAAAAAAGGATTAAAAAGTAAGTACCTTTTTGAAAAACAGCTAATAAACTGAACAGTTTTCAGGTTCAAATATAACAATAGCGACTGCCAATGTTTAAAGTATTTTGAACACAGTTTCCAAATTCAAATATGATTCATCTAAACTGCACTCCTGAATTATCAACAAAGCATCCGATTTTAATTTAGTGACTAGAATTATTGAAATAGATTCTAAAACTAGGTATTTCTGATGGAAAATTTAGAGAATTTATATCACTTGGATATTTATACACTATATTAAAAAGCAGTCCTTTTTAAAACACTTAAGCATTCCTCTCCTTAAGCAGATACTCTTGTGGGCTTTGCCAAACTTAACCTAACCTAATCTTTAAAACAGCTAAATCCAAAGACTATAATTTTTGATACCTTCAGTTTAGATGCGAAATTAAAATACTTCCATTTTCTTTCTTTCACTTCTAATATGAAAAATATAGTTTTTTCTAACTGGTTCTTTAATCAACTGATGTTTCGACAGTATGATTCCCTAACTTTTCATAACTTCTTGTCACATATTTTGATGATACAGTTTTCTCATTTTTCATGATTCTCTCATTTTTCGTAAAGAAACAGAAAATCCGTCTATTATGGTTTGTTTGTTTAATTCAATAAGGCAAACATATCAGAGCTATCTGCCTGAGGAGAGGGATGCTTTTGTGGAGGACGTTCTAAGGATATAGGCTAGTATTTATGTTTCACAAAGAAAAACACCCCATTGTTATGTATTACTTATTTCAGTTGTGATTTGAATTGTTTTAAAGGTAATGATTTAATTTATTTTGCTTCAGACTTAAAGATTAATTTGTTTTTATTTTTTGTAGTTGAACTTAAAGTTTCTTTGGCTTGTTGAAAAGTAATTGTAGTCATTTAATTTGTTCTCTTGACAGTTTTGGTTAACGCTGATTTTAAGTTGCTTGAGTAATTAATTTTTCTTCTTTACTTTTGGTTGGTTAACTATTTAAAATTCTGTTTAGTTAATTTTTTTTCTTAACCTTGGTTGTTAATGTTAATCTCTTGATAAGTTGACCCTTAAGGTCAATTCTTTTAAGGTTTGTTTACACAAGTTGGTGTTTAAAGTTTAATTAAGTTTTAATGTGCCCCCTTTTCTGCTAAATTTGGGATCCATATTTTCTGACTATGGTGGTCGTTTTGGAGTTGTGGAGAATATAAAAAAATTTTCATACTTGATTATTGTATTTTAACTGAAGTAATTTTTATTTCCTTACTATGGTGGTCGTGTTTGGTGTTGGAATAAACCCAAGAAAATTATCTATGTAATTATTATATTTTTATTTAAGTACTTATCAGCATTGAAGTTAATTTGTGTGTAAAATAAATAATTAATAGCTATTCCTCAAAAACTTTTCCGTTGCCTTTCCAAATAAATTTACGAGCTTGTTTTCGATTTCTTCACCCGCCAGACGGTAGTCTGTGAAGCATCTGTCATCATAGTAACGTTTGCACCCTGCGGAAGAGGCTAGTTTCAACACTACTAACCCTGCAGCAAGGTCAAGAGGACGGGGTGTTTTGATTACTCACAGGCTTTTTCTATGCTGGAGTGGGACCCCTCGACGAGGCTAGAGTTGAGTGACCTTGGTGTATCAGCGATTATTCGCCAATTTCTGGAGCTCATTCTACTTTGGGCTTCACCTTCCTGTGTGTTTTCCCCCTGGGGTTGCCGGTTTTCCTACCATCTAAAATCGCCAATCGAGCAGTTTTGGCGAATGGAGTAAAAAGCTTGGGAGCGAGACACGAGGGGGGCAGGCAGACACGCAACCAGACGAAAGGAGACGGAGTGGAGAGTGAGGAACGTGGCAAACCTCGCGAAAGAAAATACTATCTGAAGAGTAGCTGTCAGCGTTATCATAGAACCAACGATGTCGGAAGAAATGGATGAGAGAAGGCTACTATGGAGGGCGACGCAAATGTCTAAACTTTTTCTTAACTAATTACTTTCTTTTCTCTCCTTACAGAAAGCAAGCAATGGCTCTCTCTACTGCCATGATTTCTGTAACAAGTAACCTTGCCATTGTCTGAGCCTACAATGTATCTACTATGTTAACTTCACTGTATGGAACGTTAAATTGTGGTTGCGCTGTGACGTGGCCGAAGTTCGCTTGTCGGATGTCTGAACCTGCAATGTATCTACTATGTTAACTTCACTGTTTGGAAGGGTATGAATATTTTACTTATTCCTCCACACCGCCACCAATGTAACTAATTGTAATTATTCAGTAATGTCTTAATAAATTCCATATTGAATTTTAACTTTCTTGTAATGTTTCACTTTTAATTTAGAACACTGGACCCCACTGTATTTTTCCACAACGCAACTTTAATTATTCTGTTGGAGCTCATGGTCACTATTTACGATTGATTTGAACACTAGTTTTACAGTATATATTGTGTATATCATGTTGTCACAAACTTTACATATTCATGTGATTTAGAATTGTTTATCCAAATATTGACTTATCATTTGGTATTGAACTTAAAACATAAACACAAACTCTTAAGAATTAAAAGCTCCAACACCATTTGTCCTATATGTTCGCAATAAGAAAAACACCCTATTTGCTTTTGATGTCACATAACTCCTCTATTAAGTAAACAGATTTATGCACATTTTGAAGCTTTTGATTGCAAGGCTTTATTTACCTTTTGTTTCATTACAGCATTAGATTCCATGAAAGCGTACGCAAAATTTGAAACTGATTTGTTTAAAGAGACTAATAGGTTCAACCCATTGTAATGATTTACCATCAATGCCTCAGATAAGTTTGACCTTTGTATAAAGCAACGAGTAAAATTGCATAAAGTATGTGATAATGACATTAGTCCCATTTTAAACTTTAAATTATTAATAAATAATTAAGTTTTTTAAGTGATCTGGCTAAATAAGAGCACATGGTTTTGCAAGTGAGTATACCTTTATACTGATTCAAAATGATGCTTCTCAATATATTTCAGAATTGCAAATTTAACTACCATAATTTATTTTTTAAATGTGTTTCTTTTTTAAATGTGTTTCAAAATCTTTTCCCAGCTCTGAGAATTGGGGGTGGAGACTTAAAAAACATACCAATTCAAACATGCCAAGTGCAATCTTCCTATGGAAATCATACACATGAACATCCACATCGATATTTCAGATACAAGGAATAAAAATAGTCTGCACGAATTTTTACTGTGGGTCAGGAATTTTTACTATGGGTTTGACGGATGTCCTCCATCAAATGAACATTTTCCTTAAATCATCTTTCTTTACTCCTTAAATGAACGTAAATATAATAATAGAAAATCACAGCTTCCATGGTTAGACATTGTCCGACCTATTTTTCCTTGTTTTTGTATTCACTGGAGATTTTATTTTTTTACACAATCCTTTGAAACGGTACCTCATAATATAAAGTGTAGATCTACTACTCCATGTATTTCAAAGATGAGGCTAAAATATCACAAACACATTCATACACAAGAAAAAGAGCACATTGTGTTTAGCATACTTTGCATTGCTCCATTTAGAAGCACAGTATGTAATGGTGTATGCCATGTAGTTTATCTTCATTATGTATAAAAGATTTTTCTGAAACAGGAAATCCAGCATTTCACAGTTTTGATCTACAGAACAATGTTACTGTACTGATCCATTGAAAATAAATAAAAGTATATGGATTCTTGGGTAACTAATTTTGTAACCCTCAACTCTTTTGAAAACCTGTACTAGTAATATCTTACTGCTTAACTACTAAACACACAGCATATTTCTGTTTTTAACTTCTTTTACATAATTTTGCTCTTCTTTCATCCATTGTCTCACATGATGTAATATACATATCAGAAAGACTAAATCTTGGCTACCTTAGTAGCGGACCACTGGGTGAACCAATGTGTGGGCCATGTTGTCCATTCCTGGTTTGATCATTAGAAAGTTGAAAAAATTATATAAGAACATTTATTAGAACATAAATTAAACATAAAACCTTAGAATTAAAAAATAATATAAATTTCAAATTGTTGGAGTAGGGGAGGAGGTTGCTCCACTCTTCAAAATTAATAAACTATATATTTGATACCTTTTCATCACAATTTAAAACATTAAGAATACAACTAAATAAAAAAGTGATACTCTAGCATATAATTTTCTATACTTTAAAAGAAATAAAATACAAACTGAAGATGTCTCTTTAAAAAAAGTTACAAGAGCAAGCCAAAAAAATTCTCTTTGACCACTTCAGGAAAACAAACTTCCAGCTACAAACTAACAGGCTACTGAGACTGCATATTCATAAAATAATATATATAGGTATCAGTCCAATTAGCTGTTACTCTATTATCTTCTAAGTATGACCTTAAAACCTATTAACACTAAAAAGTGATAGCCCACTACATGCATTTACCCTGAAGATGATTTTTCTTTGCTGAAACAAAATTCCTTAGAATGGGTGCTGAATTACTTTTTTATGCAGTTATCTAAAGAGCCATACGAATGACAGAATCTGTAAAGGCTTGCAAACTAATTTGGAAAACCAAAAAAAATCCTCATCAGTAAGGTGGCTTAGAAATGTAAACTTTCATATTGTTGGACTTAATTTGACTACCAGAAAAGGCATGAGTGTTAGTAATGGTATAGCAGCAATTAGTACACATGGCAGCACTTAGTACATATAGCAGCATTTCATATGCTAAAGATAAAAGCGTGTTTGAGAGGCCGGTGGTAGGAGAAGAGAATAAGCAGCTCTCATAACTGTTCCATGAAATGATCTTAAAAGAAATGAAGCTGGGAAAACTTGCATTGTCACCTATAATGTCCCAAGGCCTTGGACAACAAGAGCTGCTGTGCAATTGATTTTGGCCTTCATGAATTAATGGACCTGATCTAGATTATGTTCAGATTTTGAGGATTAGCAACATACAGTATGGAGCCATACTAATGACAGAATCTGTAAAGATACTCTAAATTCAGAAGAAAAATTAAATATATATGTATTTAAAATCAAGCAAAAAAGATTTCCTTAATTTGTCTAAGATTTTATTAAAACTTTCAATTGCAAAGGTGCCTCTTCTTCAGAAGAAAAAGAAAATTTTACATTTATGATAGTTTAGGAATCTTGGTTTAAAAAAAAATATATAGGCAAAGCAGATCTTAGTGTTATTTCTCAAATGCAATGTATGTGTGTCATCATACTAAACTTTTATATACATAATCTCCTTCCCCCCTCTCTGGTAGTGCTTTTTTAATTTCCACTTTTTTTTAATGCCTGGACGTTTTACTTCATAGCCATTATTACCCTTGCCCCACTACAAGTGCCGGAAGTGGTGGCCATTTCATTATGGAATCCCATACTATGTGGCTATGACTGCCTCCTATGAATAGACGCACAGTTACAACCATGCCTTCTCCAGGATTCATACCTGGGCCCATCGTGATGGCACTCAGGGTTCACTAGCCTATATACTGGTGGGGCAACATTTCCATCAATGAATATTCTTACACATTCTGTAACCTACATCCATGTACTTTAACATAAAGAATTCCCGTCTAAACGTAACATGCTTTTCATGAATTAAATTTTATTTTCTAAAAAATCATAAAGTGTACACTTAATATCTTTTGAAATATGATAATTTTCTACAACAGTCAGTCAAATAGGAAAAGGATAAAGGACTGCAAACATACACAATTTTAGGTCATTACAACACTATAAAATGACATGTTATAAATTCATAAATTACCACTTTTTTAAAATAACAAACCAGTTCAGTAAATGTATATAAAGCTTTTTATACCCAAAGCAAATAAGTATGTCTTATAACAGAATTTAAAAAATTATCGTAAATTTATTACTATGAAAAAATTGTAGCCAAAGATAAAAAATGACCATTAATATGGGCAATATGCTAGGCTAATTTTTTAAAATATAATGGCAATTAATTTGATCTATTAATATAACTCAAAATTCATATGACTGTTAACATTAAGATATGAGTTAACCCTTTGGGTCCTTTGGGTCTTTTAAATCTGCTCATGAAGCTATGTATTTATACAGAACTTGTTTCCTAAATTTGTATAGTAACTTAATTTAGTCTCTTTTTTCATAAACCACCATTCATTAAGATAATATTTATATTATTAAAGAAAGTAAGGAAGCAAAATATTTTAAATCATAAGCTAATATATACTGAGTTACACAAAATCTTTTGACCAGATTAAGAATGTGATGCCACTCAAGGGGTTACTTTAACATTAAAATTGAACATAAACTCACAAGTGTCATAACATCATTAGCAAGATCCCGGGCAAGGTCTGGAGTTACAAAGCATGAAAAACCACTCATAGCCGTTCCAGCATCATACATATTTTGGCTATTTAGATCCTAAAACATAAATTAATATATGAATTATTAATAATAAATTTAAGTAATACAGTAGTAAAAACAATGCATTTTTTATAATAAAAAAAACTGCTAAAAATTATATAAAATATATATTATCAATCATACCTGCAAATTCAAATGCTAAAAAATAAGACAAACAACAAACTGACAAAAGAATATATTACATTTTCCTAATACTCTGAAATTTTCCTTCCTTTTTCATAACTTGCATTTAAAGTTGTATTAAGAAGGTAAAACTTCATTTTGATCCCTTAACTCTCTTTCACTAATCAACCTCAATATCTCTTCCTTCCCAGCTTCTAAAAATAACCATGTTCATGAATTTCTATTTGAAAGAAATCATCCAAAAAGGAAACTGCCAGAAAGTTAACAAACCTCTATCTCACTGAACTGGTTACTCTTATATCAGGTCATTTGTATGTATTACCATTTTCCAATTTCACGGATAAACTGCAATGGTGGATGTCAACAGTAGTAATACCAGGATGCAGAATAGCAGCAACAATAGCAGCAAGAACAGCAGCACTGACACTAAACAAATAAGGGTGGAAGGCCACTCAGGTAAGAAAGGTTGAACTCTGGCAATGACACAATGACAAATTTGTTTAATAAGTCTGGAAAACCAACATGCTAAGCATTAATGTGAAGGGAAAAAGCATTAAGCCTGGGTGGCCAGGTTACTACCTAACATACAGATGCACATACGTTTAGGCAACTTCCGCTGCTAAAGAATTAAGAATTATCTTTCAAACCTGGCAGTTAATAGATATGCTTAAAAGATTTCAACATTAATTTATGAACTGAACCAACAAAATCAGATTTCACACACATAAAAAATTATACTCGTAGAAAGAAAAGTATAGAACTATTTAAAAAGTATCATAAGAATAAAGCTGCTAACACAACAGTCCCAAACTGTGCACTGTGGCACCCTGGGGAGCCACAACTTCACAGGAGCTCAGCAAAATATTGTAAAGGCTTCCTAATTAATTGAACAGACATTTGGCAACAAAAGACAAATTGAAAAGCTAAAAACATGTAGTTTTTTTTGTGTGAGTGGTACGTTTTCACTTGGCCGTCTGTAAAAGTTACTGGCGCAGAATATTCTTGAAAATGCAAGATGGCAGCACTGCACCTTCTCGATCCAACCATATAATCATGCTATATCTCAAGACAGTCTCACCTGAGAACATGTACAAGGCTAGAACAATCTCTTCATTCCTCATTCTTTAAAAAGAAATTGTGAACATTTCTTCATATCGTTGCTAAATTTACTTCATTATGTTGTTTCATTCGAGTATGTGCCTACATGTTTCAAGGAGCCTAAAATCCCCCCCATTTCCTTTCAGGTTGGATTTCATATCATTTATAATTGTCACACAAACTCCAGTGAAAGCAGCAGCAAATTTAACAATTTCAGTACCACATTTATTAGAAAAATGCTTCTCTAATTCAATGATGAAATTTTGAAATTGTACACATGTCAAAGACGAAGCACATGCCATAACAACTGCTTTCTTCTCCTCCCGGTCAGCAAATGAATGCTTTAGTTGCTTTTCTCAACATATGGGTTCTAAAATCTACAGTTTCACTTATAACACACACACACACACACACACCCACACACAAAAAAAAAAAAGAATGTTTTCCTAATTGTTTATCAACTGATTGACATGATATTCGCAGATTTTGAAATAAAAAGCTAGATGTAATGTAATCTTTTCTTTTAAACGTTTTTTACATTCCATTCCCTTTACACAACAGTATTCATATTTCACAGAGAAATTTTTACAACTTGACATCTAGAAATGGTAGAACTACATTACAGTGGCTGCATACACTTTTTTATTATATCTAATGTTCTCAACTTAGGTTGACCAGTAGTATAACTATTCTGGAAGATCTTGTGGAAAGCATGTAAGGATGCTTTACCGGCTTAATTCAGTCAATATGGTTGGCAAATCTCTTGTTTTTGGCCAAGAAGTTAAAAAAAGTGAATCAACAAAAAAGAAATGCATTTTTAAGGCAGAAAATCTAATCTTAGAAGATGGCTTACAGAATTGCAAAATGTAAGAAGCTCCATACCATTGCAAAAGAACTTATGCTACCAGCTGCTACAGATATGATGAACATCGCAGTTCGTGAGTCTACTGGGCAGCTGCTTTTAGTGGAGAATAAAACATATGGTAGAGGATATCAACAAATAACAGAAAAAATAAAGGAGTGGAATTTAGTTTGCAGCTAGATGAGGCTGCGAATAATAAGTATGCTCATTTGATATGTACTGTTTAAAGATGGTAATAATATTAAAAAAAACTTTTTTTGTACAAATATCACTGCAAGAGTTAAGGGTCATTGCATCTTCAGACTTTTAACACACTCATATGTTAAATTAACTTGAATTAGTTTAAGTTCATTGCTGCCTGTACTGATGGAGCTATGGAGGATTTACAGGCATTTATTCGAACAAATCAGCATATGCAATGTAGGGCCATTGCATTATTAATAGAGCTGCACTTGGGTCAAAGCATCTTAGTGATGCACTGAATCAGGTGTTAGAAAGTGTGGTGACTGTAGTAAATTTTATAAAATCTTGCCCATTGAAAGTAAGGTTTTTTTTAAACCATCTGTGAGGATATGGGAGCCAAACACTTGTCTTTGTTGTACTACAGTAGTGCATGATGGCTCTTTCGTGATATTTTATCAAAAATCCTTGAATTGCGACAAGAAACATTTATTCTGCTTAAAGGAGGATACAAAGATGCAGAAGATTTTGCTGATACTGATTTTTTAATAAATATGGTGTATTTATGTGACATTTCTGAAAAGCTGAATTCCCTTAATCTCTCTCTCTGAAGAGAAAAAAAAAAACACATCATCTTTTGAAGGGGAAAATATCAGCTTTCATAAAGAAAAAATTCAAAATAAGGAAAAGAAAATTGAATGAAGATGCAATGTTAAGAAAATTATCAACATGTCTAAAATAACAATTAAAACTTGAAAAAAATATAAAAAAGGCTTTTATTTAAAACTAAGAGGAACAAAAGTCACAGCTGGTGCTTATAAGCTCAGCCAAAACTTATGGCAATAAATGAACTGTCAAATATAAATTTAAACTCGAGTAATCTGGTAACTGAAGGCTACACAATTAAAGAGAAGTTGGCTCAAATATCTAACTGGTGTGGAGATTCAATATCAGCAATTATGATACAAGGCTGAAGCCTACAAATCTTCTCTAACTAACAACCTATCAACGTGGCATTGACAGGCAAAACATGGTCTAAGTTACAATCCAAAAAAAAATGTTCGCTTGTAGGACAGAACATGTTTTGCCCTCGAGGCCACGTTACATGCAAACTAACACACCATGTTACATAACAGCTGCATTCTGGTGGGAAAACAGAAGGAATAAGTCACAGTAAAGATCAAAAACATACAATAATATCTCATATGTTTATGTTATAATATCAATAGAGTTCTTTAATGGATGCATAGTTAGAATCTTGCTCACGTATGCTTGGATCAATATCTCAGGATTAGCAAATCTGCCCTTCAATAAATGTACAGCTTTATCATAGGTTTCTATTAAAAACAGAAAACCCCTCCAGTGTTCAAAGCAGATCTTAAATGAGTCTCTTTAAATAATTAACCACTTTGTTTAGGGACTCATTGTGCACAGCTATTTCAAAACTTCCAAAAAATTAACCACTTTGAGCCATCATCTCAACAGAATCAAGCAATATTGTATTTTGGGACTTTAATATGAAGGCTATCAGAGTTCGAAATTTGTTCTACTCGAGGGGCTGGTTGGAGGCCCATAGGTTGTCCCGACTCGAACTTTTGAAAATTCTTCGATCTTCTTCTTTGCACAAAATTGACAAAGAAAAACCTTTTCTCTACACTGTTGTGTAGGTTCCAATTCGATATCAAATTCCTCAGGCTTCAAAAGAGATTCGAGCTATTGATTAAGCACGGATAGAGGCTCAAATTTAATGAAAAGAATTTCTATAAGCTCATCTATCTTTCCAGCATTTAAATCTATGTTTGATAATTCAATTTCAAGATTATTAACTGCCTTTGTAATAGCTGCTCTCAGTGACTTAACGCTTTCATTTTAATAACTCATATGATTATGCTTCCGCCATGTTTAAACATATATACAAATTTTTGAGAATGCTGTCAATTCAAATCAAGTTGAGAATATAAAAACTTTCGCTAAATATCAAATTAAATTCAGAATATAAAAATTTTCAGTAAATGTCAATTAATTGAAAACACGCACAACAGAGTTCACTTTATCATTGCTAACATGCTTAGCTCCAGTCTTACACAAACGTAAAACAAACAAAAGTTAAATCACACATATCCTTAAAATAAACAAAATAAAATCTCTGTTTCGGATAGCTGTTATGCCCTGGTGTTCGAAATAATCAGGATGTTTTAAATAAGCATAAACATTTTTAAATTCCAGGTCTGTTAGCAATTTAGCAAATATCAGGAGAATCAAGAATTCTTGCAGTTAACAT
>KK118206.1:12338-58006 GCA_000611955.2 Stegodyphus mimosarum | reverse complement strand
CTCTTCAGTTGGGACCTTCATTTGCCTTGTTATCTCGTATGGTCACTCCCTGGATGTGCCTTCATTGCCCGAGGAACACATTCAAGATCTCCACATATGGTTTGAACTGATGCACAATTCCGTGCAAGAGTGAGTCCGTTTGGTGATGGAGATGATAAAAACCATATATGACAAAAGAGCTACATGGCACTGATTCTGCGAAGGTGACAAGGTGTGGTTATGGAATCGATTCAATGGAAAGGACTTTCTGCAAAACTCCAGTCATCCTGGAACAGTCCTAAACAGGTTAAATGACATCATACTTCAGAGCTGTAAGTCATCAAATTCTAAGCTTAAAGTCATTCATCATGACAGGCTAGCCCCTTACTATGGCCAGAGTATGTATATCATGTAAATAATAAACTAAGACCATAGTCCTATTTGCAAACAAATTTGTAAATTCATACATTTAATTATTGATTTAATATTTGATTTGTGTATGTTATTTGTTGAAATTATTGTTTTAGTATTGCACTGATTTGCCATAGTTGTAAGCATCACTTCCTGTCTAGGGATTGTACTGCCCCGGACATGCAGTCATTGGGAAGGGGGCTATGTTACAAATTTTCTGCAGGTAGAAGTTTGTGTATAATATGATTCAATTAAATAGGATGGACTAGCAATATGTGATATTGCATCCCCAAAAGACAAAAAGGCAAAACTGTCTTGATTCTGAACAAATTCAACAAGGGCTGAGTCGATAAAATTTTCAACTATGACGCCCAGCTGGATCATATAAAACTATAGGGCCACCTCTGGGGCATGCATGTTAAAAAGTCTCCTACAATCAAGGCATGCCGGTTCCATCCATTGAGAAAGCATCCTAAATTAGGATAGGTATTTGATAGTCGCCCAGCTTTCAGTTTGTCATAGTTACTCACTGTATGCCTAACAGTTATACTTGCAGTCCCTAATATGCATAATAATAGCAGAAGCAACCTGACAAGCACATTGGCAGCAAAAAGTCTGATATCCATTTATATGGTAAAAGCTAAGTTCTCAGCTGCAGCACCACAATCAACAATGGCTTTCAAGTTGACATTATGATCAAAAACACTAAATTTCAGTTCAGTGAACTTATCAGAAGTAAGACCATCCGCATTACAAAAAAAAATGTAATTAAGGCATTAACTTGTATCACTCATTTTGCTCAATGGTTTTAATAGCTTCAAAATAACAGTAATAAAAGTATAAATTAAATTCTTTGGGGGAAAGGGAATATCCAAGATTCGAAATATGTATTATTTCATTTACTGAGACCTAAATTTAAATAATATACTAAAAGGAAAATCTTTAGGTTTATTTCATGAAACAGTATGAAAATGTTTTATTAAAGTGCCCAAAAGTCTGCTATTTCTATTTTTTATGAAAATGTGGCTGACCATCGATTATTCAAAATGGCTTTAGCATAAAAAAATTCTGATACACATCTGATGAATTTTTTGTGTCTCACTGAATATCATTTTCATTTGAAGCTTTACATTCTAGCTTTAACCACTTTAAGCTTTTCTTCAGACAGCAATCCAGCACATCATCTGCTACATTCAGAATCATTGTACCAGTATCTTTTCAAACATCAGCAAGAATATGCCTGCTGATAAGAATAAGACTCTTACAACAGCTCTGATACCTTACTCCACTTGTTTAATACACTGCCATAATCTATTCTTCACTGTTTGCTAATAGTACACAAAGAACTATTCGAACTTCAAATCAAATAACTTAAAAATCAAAGTGTAGAAAATAAGTTCTATGGCTGCATTCTGGAAATCAGTGTTATGTTATTAGCAACCTGAAACAATTTCACCACCCTTATACAGAACAGCCAAAAACTTAATAAGCAGTACTTAACATTAAGTAAAGATAAAAGAATGCATTTAAAGCTGCACATACAGAATATGTTTTCATCCAATCTTTTTTATTATCAATAAAGTATGAAGATTCATTCTTGTTTTCCTACTGATTAGCTTCAATCAATGTAATACATACATCTAAACAAGTGCTCTCCACAGTATTGACACTGACCCTCCAGGGAAAGAAGCATCAGGAATATTGAGAAATGTCAATTCAGACTCAGGGTCGAATATTGAATATTAGTGGAAGTAAATTAAATATCAATAAAAAAGTCCTTACCCGGCCTTCATTTTCAAAACTTACTTGTAGACACATACCTCAGAGTTTAAAAAAATATTTTAAATTATGCAAATATTCACGTTTTAACATTTATTTTAATTTTAAAAATATCAATTTTGTAAAAATCATAAAATAGAATTTTTTCTACATTCCTCCAGTACCATATTTATAAGAAAAATTTGCACTCACAATAAAAAAATGAAATATAAAAAGTATGAATCCAATATGACAAAAACTGAGCAAGATAGTTCATTTTACAATTGGAAATCATACTCAAACTGAAGAGTGAAATGCTTGCATTTATATATAATTAAAAGTTTAGAAAACCACTTCTGATGTTAACAGATTAAATGACCAGCATTCCTCTACACATTAGTGCAAAAAGTATTGATCGATATAATTTCTTTCAAAAAAAGGAGATATTAATCCAGAATCTCATAGAATTTGTGTTCTATAAAACACTAACAGGCTTTATGGTTGGTACATAGGTAGTTTCTAACATTATTTGCACACATTAAAAATTTAAATAGTTTCTTGTTTAATGAAATTTTTGTGTGATGGTTATATGATTCTAAAGCAATAAAACTTCATACGAATATTAATAATGTATTTTTAGCATTTAAAAACTTGTAAGTTACCTGTGTGAAAACTGTTCTGCCGTACTAACTGTAACAAAATTATAAATCAAAGAATGTTATACTGTAGTTAATCACAAAGGATTATCATTGAAAGGCATTTAAGAACAAAAAATAAACCTTGAAATAGTCTAATTTATTTATTAACCGACTTCCCAATCCTAGTTCAAAATGTCAAACATCCAAAAGTTCTAAATTAAATAGCTTGGTCAGTTTTTTGCAATACAGAAATCAAACTTTTTTGGTTTTTACTTTTTAAAATGAGTATAAAATTTTTCTAAATATAAAGACCAAAAAGCCATCTAAAAATTACTGAATTTCATAATTTTTATAAACTGATTCTTTTTTTAATTTAAAAATGCCCACACATGGATATTTGCATCATGGAATGCTTCTCTTGGAGTTAAGAGTCTACAACCAAAGAGACAAAGTTCGGTAAAGACAAAAAAATAGCAAAAATAAAGCTAGGTGTTTGTGGACATTGTGTTATACATAATAAAAGAAAATCTTTCTTCATTCAACTAATGGGAATTTTTCATAATTTTATAAATTCATCTCCTTTTAAAAAAAATTAAGCAAATGACGGACTTGCAAAGCTATCATGACAGAGTCGCCAAACAGTGTGATTCAGTGTCAGAAATGAACAAGCATGATATCACAACACAACCACTTAATCTTCGATTTAATTGATAAAAAATAAGATGACTATTTTTATAATTTTAGACCAGAAATTTCTACTATTCATTTGGTTTTTCTGCCATGAACTGTATTTTTTATGCTCATATATCTGGGATTTTCATATATATGGCATTCAACATTTCCCTAGTTTTCTAAAAGTTGAGTTTTAACTGCATATATATATACACTCAAACTTCATACAAAAAAGGAAGAAGAAATACATTAATTGTACTTTATATTTGTCATAAAAATGTACATTATCAAATTAAACAGCTGCAGTAGTGTTTTCAAATTGAAACTCACCACTCTAAGTTGCTTATTCGGTATACTATTCATAATGGTGCTCTCATTTTTTAAACAGTTCTCCATTACATGTCAGTGAATAAAAATTGCATAAACTGGAATATAAATTGAAATTTATAAATTCGTTTTGAAGTATTTTTAATCTTTTCTAAATTTTGAGCTATATGAATCATTAAATCATTATTTTGATATAACAAATTAGTAGCCACCTTTATTACAGGAATCTGAATGCTTTTATTTGATTCCCATAAAATTCAGTATTTCCAATTCAGAGAATTTATTGTATTCTTCATTTACAAGGAATGCTGAATTAACACAGAATTCATAAAATTTAGATGAGACATACATAATCTAAAAAGCTTACTGTACACTAAGTAATTTAAAAATCACATGAGCCTCCCTTTTCATCTCATTATATTAAGTATAATTAAAGTAGAAGGGTTTAAAACAAGTTCAGAAATTCTTAAATGGGTCAACTGTCAAAAAATATTTTGGGACAACCCATCCAGACTATTTATGCAAATTACTTACTGATAAATAATTGGCTTAATGAATACCAGTATCCACAGTATGTTGCAATAATAGTGAAAGCAGAATTTGCCAGCAAAACTGAGCTTGTAACAAAAGAAAAATGCCGGAATGAAAGCTTAATGGCAGATTACAAAAGATCTGTATATGCTGGTCAGAAAGATCTGTATATGCTGGTAAAAATATTACATTAACAATCAAAACATTTTAAATATAGAAAATAGAAAACTTTGTAAACCACAGACTGAGCATACAATAGAATAATTACTTACTTAATTTTACAAAATATTCATATGCTAAAAATATCAAACAGAATTGCAAAACAGAAAAAAATTAGAAAACAATAATAAGAGTTTATAAACTATTAATATAGAACAGAAAATGGAGGCTGAAATATATAATACAGAATTTTTAACTGAGGAATCACTTGAATGGAACTTACCTTGAAAGTAAACTTAGTAGAACTCATTACTTCAATCACATTAAAAGCAGCCCAGCTGATGTCATAGCCTAACATTTGTAACTTTAAAATGAAATAAGAATTATTAATTTTCAAAAACATGCTATAGAAACAGAATAAAATTCAAGTACAAAAATAACTAACCATATCAATCAATGAATAGTTGTTAAATAACAGGAATTTTTTAACTGCTTACAGAGAAAGTATCTGGGTTTTATTTTTTGGTATAGTCCCCCTACTTCACAATAATACATTTGATACATTTATCCACAAGAAAGGGAAAAAAAAAAGCTTTTGGTGAGGCAAGTAGTATCTCGTTCCCGTTTGCATATTTCCATGCATATTTCCAATCCCATAAACACTCTTCAAAGGTGTGATGATGCCAAATCAGGATGCTACAATGCATGTTTCTAAACCTCAAACTTTTAAGTATGCACTGATTCAAAATTGAAAGGGGATGGGCATTGTCCTGACACAACATTCTTTTCTGAGTGAAGTCTTCAATATTTCTATTATATCACTGGTTTCAACTTGTTTATCAGCATGTCACCACATCATACACAGTTATTGTTTGGCCATTTTTCTGGAAATATGGAAATACACAGATGCAGTGCTATTGGCATCCTCCCCCCCCCCCAAAAAAAAAACTTCAATGACAGTGTGCATGCTTGTATCTTGAATTTTTTCTAAGCCCAAAATGATAGATGGTTCCATTACATCTATTGCCTTATTATTTCTGGTTCATAATGGTTCACCTAAGAGTTATGCTCTATCTATCACATTTCAATCGAAAAGAAAAGAATCTTTCATGAGATGATATCTAAATAATTCTGACTAATCATGTGCCATGCAGGCTTAGGAATCATTGGACAGCTGCCTTCAGCCCCATTTGCTGATACTTTATATCTCAGTCAAAAGCATACAAAACCATGAAGTCAATGAACATTTCATCAATAATGATTTGTGCATGGTTAACATATTTGCTGGCTGATTTGCTATTTCACTATCACAGTTATCACACTAAATGTTCTCAGACTCTTATGTTCGTTACTGACAGGCTTATAAATTTTAGACAACTGTCTCCATGTTGAAACTCAATATTCTCTTGCAGATTGAAGGCTTAAAAACATCTGACCGTAAGAAATAAGACTGCATTGCTGGTCCACACACCAACTCAACAATGTAGCTGCCCTACTGCACAACTAATGAATGGGTGCATACTATTAAATGATTATACCACCCATTTGCTAAGGGTGTTGATCAATTAAGGAGCTATTCTGCATCTTAAAGTAATGTTTTCATTTTGTATGCTTTTCCATACACTTTACAATAAAATGCTTTATTTCTTTAAAATCTGGAAGTACTGCAACTTTAAATACTTCACATGCGTTCTGTGAGCAAAAACTGGGTTGCAGTGATTACTCGTTTTAACAAAGAGCTGAATTTAAAACAACCACCTTTGTAAATTAAATAAATTAAATAGACACCTCTGTAAATTAAATGAACACATTTTAAATGCAAGATTTATTATTTTTATATTTTTATTATTTAAGTAAAAAAAACTTGAAATTTCTTATTGCTCTACAGCATAAGGTATGAAACTGCACCTAATCAAACTGCTGTGTGCTATTATTCTGCAACCCATTTTTACATGCTTAAAAATTACCAACGTTCCCCCCTTCAAGAAAATAATTTTAGATTAGCATATTTCAACATTTTTTCACTTTAATACCCTTTAATAACTTAAGACTCTTTCAGGTATTATTTTCATTTAGTCAAAAAAATCTAACTTGGAAGAAACAACAAAAGTTTTGCCTATTTAAACCACACATGATCTTTCATATTATAACAGAACAATATTTTATCAAAATACATATATAAGATCACCATATATTTCTAAATATTTTACAACAAGGTTACTACTATTTATAGCATTAGTGCAATCAATGCCCATGTTTTGAATAGCATAGATCTCTAGTAGATTTCTCTCCACCATCATGTACATCAGAAGTAAAATCTGAGGAAAGCTATCAAATTCTGTAGATACACAACAAGAGTTGCGTGTGTGTGTATATATATATATATCGGCATTTCCTAATTATTTATTTCTTCTGTATGTTAATAAGGAACTCCTTAAATACTTTTAAAATATTATTCAAGATGCTAAGGCAACAAGAATAAGCATAATATTCATAAATTTGCAGGACTAGTTTCGAAGGTTTCAATATAGAACCTATATCCTCTCAGCTGCAGAAGTGCAAATGATGAAAGAGAAGCCTGTGCTCATGGAACAACAATGACAATGCCTTCCACTGAACTTCAGATCATGTTTTTCAATTTAACAGAAGTTAGCTTCATTTTATTCCTTCGTTTCTTCAGCACTTGAGGTTTGCTCCTCCTGTAAGTTGGCCCTTGATCAAGAACTAAACTACTCAAAAGTAGTTACTGACAGAGGCTTTACACCCAACAGTACTTAAAAAGTTCTCATCTTAACAAATAACTCTCTGGTTTTATAAGTATTCTGCTGTCATTCCTTTCTTTCCATCGATTAGCTATAAATACATGCATTTTATAAAAATCCAACTTTTGGGTCATTCTTCTATCAATAAAATTCACAGTTCCATATTTAAAGACCCCATCAAAGATTAGAACTCCTAGGGCAATGTAGTTTAATTTACATTGGTCAAATTAACACAGTCTTAAAATTTCGTATGAAGGGATATGAGGCATATGTTAAGAAAAAAAGAAATACATAAATAGTCAGTTGCTCAACACTGTTGCTCAGAAAATAAAATTTTTTCTTTCTCTGTAGCCAAAAGTATTCAAGAAACATCTTCTGTTGGTGAATTATATTTTCTGAAGGCATTTCACATTCATAAAATTCTTCTGGTTCTAGTTAACAATCCCAATTATAATCCATCTTTACACTCAGGTTTCAATTAAATTATTTCAGTTTTCATTTTCGTCAATAGATGATAACAGTAGCTTGACTTCCTCCCTCTCATTGATATTGCATGAGCATAGGCTTCTCTTTTACCATTTCCATTTCTGCAGCTGAAGAAGGTTCTACACATAAACATTCAAAAATAGTCCGCAAATTTGGGAATATTACACTGATTCTTGATGCCTGAGCACATCCAGTAAACATTACTTCACATGTTATTTTAACTCACTTTTAGTACATCTTATAAATAAGGTTAATTCATTATAGTGAAAACATTTTCATAATAGTTCTAGACCAAAATAACTTGTAATTTTTTCTTCTCAATGGCGGGCCCTCAGCTGACTTCAGCTTGGCCACTACTAGGCCAGAAGTGGTGGTCACTTTATTATGGAGGCACCTAACAGGTGGACCAGCTTTGGCTTTCCCAAAGAAAATTAATACATACTTTTTTTTTATCCTTTTTAAAATCCCACACATAAATACGGTTGCCCTTCATATTTCTCTCTCAAGAAAAAATAAAACGGTTTTAATTTTAATAAATTATAATTATTCTATCAAATTCTCTGCTTATAGTATTATAAAAACATATGAAAACACATTACATGTATGAACAATACTCAAAATACATTTAAATAAACACAGTGTAACCCCCCCCAAGTCTGTGTCCATTCCCATATGGCTTTAATTGCTGCATTCTGTGCCTTGTTTCTAGTACTTCAAAAAGTCAGGAATGGTAATATATACATAGTCAGAATGTAATATATTGGATCTCAATTTTAATTATGAAGACACTTCAGGACACAAGGTGTGCAGTGAAAGCAATTCAAATATAATATTGCTTCGCCTCCAAATGAACATTTTTGGTTTTAAGGTGGAAAAATATTTTTAAACTCCAACGGTCAGCAAAACACCGATAAAATATTTCTTTAATGACATTTAACCAACACAAATAAAATTTTGTTAGATGGCATGAGATTTCTCTTATTTCTTTTTGCTAAAAAGAAATAAGAGAATGCTTATGATGTTCCAGTCGGTTTGTATTTTAGAGAAATTCACAAAATTAGAAATCTACACTCACGTTTGTGAAAATTGCAACACCATGAAGGACTTACGCGAGTGAGCTGAAATTTTCAGGAAATGCAAAGTAGCGCATGATATGCAAATGATTAGAATTGCAAATCCGTAGCGCATGCGTATGCTGAGCAGCGCCCTCTGAACGGCTGATGGATCCGAATAAATAGATGGCTGTAGTGAGGCGTGTATGGTTATCGGTGGTTATCTGCTAGTGGTAAACGTTAACTCAATCTGTACTTATGCCTCGTCGACGAAAGAGAGCGAGATTTGAACAACTTACAGAGTTTGAACGAGGGAGAATCATCGGCCTTCGTGAAGCTGGATTGTCGTATCGTGCAGTAGCCTCTCGTGTGCAGCGTAACAGCAGCACAGTGATGCGCGTTTGGAAGCAGTGGACGGACGAGTGTCGGACAACTCGGAAATCCGGGAGTGGACCCCGAAATGTGACGTCAGCTCGCGATGATAGACACCTGGTCCGCATGGCGCGGACGGACCGTACAGCTTCCTCTAGACAATTGGCAGCACTGTGGTCAATAGCTACAGGTGTTTCATTGTGTGCTTCATCAATTCGTAGACGTCTGCTGCAGTGTGGACTGCGCGCACGGACTCCTTTATACAGGATCCCCCTAACGCACGACCATCGCCGCCTGCGGCTACAATGGGCCAATCAGCATAGAGACTGGCGTGCTGATTGGCAGCATGTCGTGTTTTCTGACGAATCCCGCTTTAATTTGTGGTACCATGATGGCCGCATTCGTGTCAGACGCTATGCCGGTGAACGCCACCTTCCGGAGTGCATTATCGAACGCCACAGTGGACGAACACCCGGAGTTATGGTCTGGGGCGCCATAGCATATCATAGACGATCTCAATTGCTACGAATTGTGGGCAATCTGAACAGCAACCGGTATATCCGTGAAGTTCTACAGCCCGAAGCTGTTCCCTTCCTTCAAAGCTTGCCAGGCGCTGTATTTCAACAGGACAATGCCCGCCCTCATACTGCTCGGATTGTTAAATCCTTCTTTGCAGCGCAGCAGGTACAGCTTCTTCCTTGGCCTGCGTGTTCCCCGGATATGTCGCCAATTGAACATGTGTGGGATGTCATTGGTCGGCGTCTTGCTCGTGATCCTCGTCCTGTTGCGTCTGCAGACGAACTTTGGGTACGCGTACAAACGATATGGAATGCTCTTCCTCAGTCAGACATTCAAACTTTGTTTGACTCCATGCCACGTCGTGTAGCAGCACTTATTGCGGCGCGTGGTGGCCACACAAAATACTGATTCTGATCTCTTGTTCTTGTTTGTTTGCTTTGAACATTTAATCATTTATTTGTACCACTACCACTCAACTGTGTATTAAATTGCATTCAATTATGACGATTCCTTCTTGGTGTTGCAATTTTCACAAACGTGAGTGTATAAAATCACACCTAGAATAGAAATACTATAACCTCGGGATCAATAACATAAACTTCATTCTTTCTTGAAAAACCTTTATATATAAAAAAAAAAAAATTCAGACACCCAGGTTCTCTTCATTCTTTTACTTCGGTCATATTTTTGCTTTTATCAATTTCAACAATCGCACCTCAGAGCCCATAATCACACTATTTTCAGACATGCACATTTCTACATTTCTCAACAAAAAAATCATTTAACTGAACACTTCTGCCAAAGTATGAATATCAAAACAAATGAAATCATAGATGGCGAGTTCCATGCTGAGATAATTTGATAAAGCTCAAAAAAAAAAAAAAAACTCAATCAAGTTTTTGCAGGGCCTAAAAATAAAATTTTAATATCACACTACGATCAGCAGAAAAGCATGTAAAACTTTCACCTTGCTATTACATGCCTTGCAGAAATCTGAAATACACTATGCTATTTTGCACTCTGTTAATAACATTGAGAAGCTAGTTATCAATCTAAAAAAAAGGAAAGAAACACATGTCAAACCCCCTTTCAATGCCTCCATAAAACCAGGTTCCATTCATCTATTACCATGATTATATCTTTGCTTCCAAATTTGCTTTGATCAATTTTGACAATCACTACAGAACATCCAATCATAATATTTTGTACACAAATATTTATACAATCCCTCTCTAAAATCTCATCTAATTCAGGATGCATTTCTCTGAGACAACAATCTCAAATGAATTGAAACTAGAGATGGACAGTTCCATGCAGACATCCTTTAAAGGAGCTATGCAAACCTTTAATGGAGTTTGTGCAAGGCCAAGAAACAGGGTCATCAAATGTTCCATTGCAACTGACTAAAAGGCATAAAAGCTTCATCTTGAAAAGAATTATATGGCTTCAAGCAATCTGAGACCACTATAGTCCCTTTCTATGTTTCTCTAATGACCTCCAGAAGGATTTTTTTCATTCCTTCCACAGCAACCTTAAAAAAAAGAAAAAAAAACTCTCATACACACTTTTAATGCCTCTAAACAATCAAATTCCATTTACACTTTTACCACAATTATATTTTTGCTTTCACCAATTCCAAAAATCACAAAAAATCCACTCATACTACTTTTGTACACACACATTTCTATATATACCTCAATGGAAAAACACATCCCGTACATGACACATTTCTCCAAAATATCAAACACAAAAGAAATGAAGTCACAGGTGCCCGGTTGCATACAAAGACCTTTTTTAACTGAGCTCCATCAACCTTAAACTGAGTCTGTGCAAGCCCTAGAAACAGGATCCTTAAATGTCACACTGTGACTCACTGAAAGGTGTAAAAAACCTTCATTCTGAAGACAGTTGCACACCTTTCAGCAATCTCAGAAAACGATAGAACTCTGCTTTCTGTTTCCCTTAACATCAAAAAGAGTTTTCCTTATTGTTTCAAATGCCTTAGAAAAAAAATGGTCAGACCTTCCCTTCAATGCTACTACTCACTTTTTCACCAAGATTATATTTTTGCTTTACAAACCTGCTTTCAACAATTTCAGCGATCAAACTAGAAACTAAAATAATACTGTTTCTCTATACACCCATTTCTACACATTCCTCTCTGTAACAACTCAACCAATCCAAGACAGATTTCTTCGCAATATTGATCTCAAATGAAATGAAATAATGACCTCCGTTCAGATACTTTTTATGGAGCTCCAAAGTCTTTACTTGAGATTTTGTAAGCCCTAGAATGAGGGTCTTCAAATGTCATGTTATCACTGACTGAAAGGTATATAAAACATTCATCTTGAAAACAATTATATGTCTTCCACCAGTCTGAGACTAACAAAGAATACTACTTTATGTTTCTCTTAATAACTTCAAGAAGAGTTTTCTCCATTTTTTCCTCAGTAACCTTTTAAAAAAGAACAAAAATTCCTGTCCACACCCTTTCAACTCTTAAACATCTAGGTTCCATTTACTATTTTACCAAGATTATATTTTTTCTTTCATCAACTTCAACAATCAGAGATCCAATCATACTACACTATTTTAAAAAAAAAAAAAAAAAAGCACCACGGACTTTTGCGATGATGACGAAATTTGGTATGCAAAATCATCTTGATCAAACATGCAAATGATCAAAGTTTCAAGACAAATGAACAGGAATTGCGATCATAGCCCGCATTTCTAGTATTCTAAAATTGTATTCGCAAAATACAAAACCAGTAGCAAAGGCTAAAAATTTATCTTTTTTTTTTGTTGCTGCTACTGTAATTCTGTAAAGAAGCAACTAAAGATGCCATTACGACGATATTGAAGACCTTACAGACAACTAACCGACTTCGAACGTGGTAGCATTGTAGGGTTGCATGAAGCTGGGTGGCCATACCAAGTAATAGGCCGCCACCCGCAGCATACAGACACTACTGTGCAAAGAGGTTGACAGCAATGGTTGCTACAAGGAAATTGCTCATGAAATGAAGGCTCTGGAAGGCGAAGAAGAAAAAACGCGAGGCAAGATAGGATGATTGTTCGCCAGGCCTGAACTGCCCCAGCAGTACCATTGTCGACTATTCAACACATTACAGACACATCTATACCTCCAGTGGTACTATCCACCATCTCGCAGCGCTTGTTCTGAGGCGGGGTTACACTCACGGAGGACTTTAAGACGTTTGCCTTTGACCCCACAACATCGGCGGTGTCGCAGCCTATCATCACGACTGGCAACATATAGTGTTCAGCGATGAATCCTGCTTCACTCTTGAAGCAGACGACCACCGTGTTCGTGTCTGGAGAGGACAGGGCCAGTGGTCTCAATCAACCTTTGTTTTACAAAGAAATACAGCCATAACCCCTGGTGTGATGGTGTGGGATGCTATTTCTTATGACAGCGGGTGATCTTTAGTCATCCTCCATACATCTTTAAGAGCTCAACGATAGGTTGATACCATCCTGTGGCCGGTTGCATTACCCTTCATGGCACGTCATCCTGGGGCCATTTTCCAACAAGATAATACCAGGCCACATACTGCTCGCATATCTCTGGACTGTCTCTGTGCAGTTGATACTCTTCTTTGGGCAGCAAGGTCAGCAAACCTCTCACCAATCGAGCATGTCTGGGACATGGTAGACTGCCAGATTCAGGCACCACAAAATATCACAGATCTGGAGTGACAACTGATAAATGCCCGGCAGAATGTGTCGAATTATGACATTAGGAACCTCTACCACTCCTTGCCTTGACGAATTCAAGCATGCATTGCCGCCAGGGGCGGTTCGACCAACTACTAGTTTGAACACTCAATGGATGATTATGAGCCGTGAACAAGTACTAAGATACTGATTTTTTCATCATTTTATTATCTGTGTATGAGCTATACACATACTCAATTTCATCAAAAACAACCACTTCCTTCATGGTGCTTCGACTTTTTTTGCAAAAGAGTGATTTTCATACACAACCATTTTGATACCTCTCTGCGAAAATTCATCCAATACATGACATATTTTTTCAATGCATAAATCTCAAAAGAAATGAATGATGGCCAGTTCCTTGCAGAAATCTTTTAATGAAGCTACACAAACCATTTATCAAGTTGGTGTGAGCCCTAAAACCTTGGTAGTACATATATACACTCACGTTTGTGAAAATTGCAACACCATGAAGGACTTACGCGAGTGAGCTGAAATTTTCAGGAAATGCAAAGTAGCGCATGATATGCAAATGATTAGAATTGCAAATCCGTAGCGCATGCGTATGCTGAGCAGCGCCCTCTGAACGGCTGATGGATCCGAATAAATAGATGGCTGTAGTGAGGCGTGTATGGTTATCGGTGGTTATCTGCTAGTGGTAAACGTTAACTCAATCTGTACTTATGCCTCGTCGACGAAAGAGAGCGAGATTTGAACAACTTACAGAGTTTGAACGAGGGAGAATCATCGGCCTTCGTGAAGCTGGATTGTCGTATCGTGCAGTAGCCTCTCGTGTGCAGCGTAACAGCAGCACAGTGATGCGCGTTTGGAAGCAGTGGACGGACGAGTGTCGGACAACTCGGAAATCCGGGAGTGGACCCCGAAATGTGACGTCAGCTCGCGATGATAGACACCTGGTCCGCATGGCGCGGACGGACCGTACAGCTTCCTCTAGACAATTGGCAGCACTGTGGTCAATAGCTACAGGTGTTTCATTGTGTGCTTCATCAATTCGTAGACGTCTGCTGCAGTGTGGACTGCGCGCACGGACTCCTTTATACAGGATCCCCCTAACGCACGACCATCGCCGCCTGCGGCTACAATGGGCCAATCAGCATAGAGACTGGCGTGCTGATTGGCAGCATGTCGTGTTTTCTGACGAATCCCGCTTTAATTTGTGGTACCATGATGGCCGCATTCGTGTCAGACGCTATGCCGGTGAACGCCACCTTCCGGAGTGCATTATCGAACGCCACAGTGGACGAACACCCGGAGTTATGGTCTGGGGCGCCATAGCATATCATAGACGATCTCAATTGCTACGAATTGTGGGCAATCTGAACAGCAACCGGTATATCCGTGAAGTTCTACAGCCCGAAGCTGTTCCCTTCCTTCAAAGCTTGCCAGGCGCTGTATTTCAACAGGACAATGCCCGCCCTCATACTGCTCGGATTGTTAAATCCTTCTTTGCAGCGCAGCAGGTACAGCTTCTTCCTTGGCCTGCGTGTTCCCCGGATATGTCGCCAATTGAACATGTGTGGGATGTCATTGGTCGGCGTCTTGCTCGTGATCCTCGTCCTGTTGCGTCTGCAGACGAACTTTGGGTACGCGTACAAACGATATGGAATGCTCTTCCTCAGTCAGACATTCAAACTTTGTTTGACTCCATGCCACGTCGTGTAGCAGCACTTATTGCGGCGCGTGGTGGCCACACAAAATACTGATTCTGATCTCTTGTTCTTGTTTGTTTGCTTTGAACATTTAATCATTTATTTGTACCACTACCACTCAACTGTGTATTAAATTGCATTCAATTATGACGATTCCTTCTTGGTGTTGCAATTTTCACAAACGTGAGTGTATATTATCCCATCGACTGTGAAACTGACCAAGCAGCATGATTTATGATTAAGGATAAAGGTGGCATCACAACATACTCATGCAATCTGAGATTTTGTTTAATGTAGACCTAGCCGATTCTTGATAAACCACTTCTAATTGTTTTTGTGAATAAGGATATCAATTAAAAGCCATTGCTGTAATTTCTTTCCACTTTCAGAAAACATATTAAAATGTGGGACCTACCTACTACAGAATAACAAGCAATGAATTATTTTCAAAGTTAAAGGTTCATACAATCAAAACAGTGTATTAATGGACAGGATACAAAGCTGATCATGACCAATAAAACTGTAACAGACTGAAACAATTAGCTGTGGGAAGTTTGAACTCATAGCATTGTAAAAGCGGAGGGCATAACAAACTAGTAGAAATCAACAAAAAGCCTTTTAATGAAGCAGATTGAATACTAATTAGTTATTACATAAAGAGACATCAGTTGCTTCAAAATTACAGAGGAACAACTAGTGCAACTTTGGCGAAAACTGTGGTGGCTTTCAGAATTCGATGGTAGCCAATTTTCACTACTGATGGAACAATACATAAGAACCAACAAAGGCGAATAAAAGCTTCATTTTAAAGAAAATTACATGCTTCCAATCCGACACAATTACAGATTTCGTTTGGTTGATTTGATTATGCAGAAGCATGCTGCAGCTACCTGCCTAAGGGCAGGGATGAATTTCTATGGGAAACTGGCTTCTATCCACATTTACACAAGGTGAAAACCATGAAAATGTCCATACAGAGTCCATTCACCTGGAAATATACCAAAGTTCAACTACTACTGAGACAGCTACAGAACCCACCTTTATGTTTCTCATAATAACTTCAAGAAGTCTTGTTCACGTGTCCTCAAAAACTTTAAAAAAAGAAAAAGGAAAATTAAAAAAGCACTCACGTTAGAGCTTTCAAATCTTCTTTCAATTGTCCAAATACCAGGTTTCACCTACTCTTTTACCATGGCGACATTTTTGCATTTATCAATTTCAACAATCACACCAAATCCTCAAATCAGACTATTTCCGTACAGATACATTTCTACTCATACATCTATGCAAAAAAATCATCTAACCAAACACTTTTTCCGATGCATCAATATGAAAAATAAACAGGTGGCCATTTCCATGTAAAAATCAGTTAATGGAACAAACTTTAAATCCAGGTTCTGTCTGCATTCTCTTAATAACAAGAAAAGTTACCTTCATTCTTTCCTACCAAAAAAATCTGACACCCTTTCTGTTGTTTAGTTTTTACTGCTGTTGAGAATAACACATAATAAAGAATGTAGTCGCCTACTAAGCAAGCATACTTGATGCAAGTACATTAAAAGGATTTTAACGGGTGCTTTCCTTGAGCTTTACAAAACAGATGAGCAGGTTATGTCAACCTATGACATCTGAGGGAAAATTATAAGATGGATAACAGTGTAACTTTACAGGTATAAACTGCTGTGTTGTATCAGTTGACTCTACTTGACAGGTACAAGGTTTCGTAATAAATGCTGTGCAGGATGCTCTTCTATATTTCTACTACCATTCTAGTCTTTGACAGTTATACTTCATGTTAAGATTTCATGAGTCAAATTGCTGCACCATACTGGAGAAAAACTGCTACTGGTCGTGTTGATAACCAGGATGACACACAGCCTGGATAAGTACACTGGGCTGACATGCAGTCTTCACATATTTCTTCACTTCTACTGTGGGATTATATACCTTATTCTCTTCAACATGCTGCAGACGTAATTGGGAATGCAAAATTTTGCAACACTTTCAAAGCATCCAATGACTTAGGTTACATTCATTTTTTTACAATTCAGTTTTTCCTTTCATGAATTTCCACAATCTAACCAAAACCTATAATCATACCCAATTTCGTTCCCTCACATTTCTGCACATACTTAAGTACAAAAACTCATCCAAGCCACGACACATTTCACCAGGACGTAGATCTCAAAAGAAATAAAATGATAGGTGGTCAGTTCCAAGCACAGATCTCTTAATGAAGCTCCACTGACTTTTAATCAAGTCTGTACGATCTCTATAATTAGGGTCCTTAAACACCACACTATAACTGAGTGAAAGGTGTAAAAAGCTTTCCCTTTGAAGATAATTACATGCCTTCCAGCAATCTGAGACAACTACAGAATTCTGCAGTATGTTTCCTTTAAATAACTTCGGGAAGAGTTTTCTTCATTCTTTCCATAACAACCTTAAAAAAGAAAAAAAAAAGAAACCAAAAGGCCTCTTTTCAATGCCTCCAAACACTCAGGTTCCACTCATTCCTTTACTATACTAGAACCTCAAATCATACCATTTTGAAAGCTCACATACCACTCTACCAAATCTCATGAAATCTGTGATACTTTCTCCCAACATTAATCTCAAAGTTTCTGAGAATCCTAGAAACAGGGTCCTTAAATGTCACACTATTACTGCCTGAAAGATGTAAAAAATGAAAACAATTACCTTCTAGCAATTTAAAACAAGTACAGTACCTTGTTTTATGTACCTCTTAATAACTTCAGATCAGATTTCTTCATTCCTTCCTCAACATTAAATAAAAAGAAGAAAAAAAAATATATACATATCAAATCCCTTTAAATGCCTCCAAACACACAGGTTAAATTCATTCTTTTACTATGATTATACTTTTGCTTTCTGAACTTGCTTTTAGCAATTTCAGCAATCGCAATGGAATCTTCAATCTAAGTATTTTTGTGCACACACACGTATACACATCTCTCTACAAAAACTCATCTACTTCATAATACACTTCTCTAACACATTGATCTCAAATGAAGCGAAATCAAAAGTGGACATCTGTTTATGTACTTTGCAGATGCACTCTGAGACAACGATACAACCCTGATAGTCAGAATAGCTTTATTAGGCCCAAAACTACATAGCAAAGTCAATAAAAATAGATATTTACTTGTTATTATAGATCATTTCTCTAAGTGGGTAGAAATAGTCCCCCTATGAAGAGTCTCAGCTAAAACTGTTTCAGATTCTTTAATAAATAAATGAATTTTAAAATACAATGCTCCATTAAAAGTAATCTTGGAAAATAGGAAACACTTTATTAGTCAAATACATATTTGTGGAACTATGAGCAATACTTGGCATGCAACATTCAAAAATGGTGCCTTATCAGCCGCAGTCAAATACAGCGGATTGGGTCAATAAGAATATAGTTAAAATTATACGTAGGTATGTGAAACATTATCATATGCACTGGCTTAGTGGGGTCAATAACTCATCATTTGCCAAAAGGTTAACATGACATGACAGGGAAGACCCCAGCAAAATTATTCTTAGGCTGACAACTAATTACGCTGCTGGATAAATTATTCTTTGTGCAGAAAAGAACACCAGAGTTTAAAATGGAGACATACAGAAAATGATAGACAAAGCAGTAAGAAATTTGGATATCGCAAGGAAAAAGCAAAAATTATATTACGATAAGAAAAGGCAAGAAGTGAATTACAAGATGGAATCCAAGTATTCACCCTTCACGAAGGGTGTCTCATATACACATTCACTACGAAAGCCTCTCACGGCCAGGCATCCCACCCACACATCACTGGAAGACTAATGCAAGGGACGGGTGATGCATATATCAATTAAGCTGAAACATATTTCAAAGACTACTAGATAGCATCCTGTGTCCTTTACTTTTGAAGTGAATATAGTTCTAGGAACATGACCTTCAGTTTGATCACATTCTGCATAATGTTGATGTCACCTGTTGTGGGGAAGGAGGCATAAGCCTAATGTAAACAAACCGAGCTCGTCTCTAACTTGCCACGTGATATAAACATTGTCATTTCTGATACCCTTTGAATCACTTTATTCTTTTTTTGCAACTATGTAAGGTCTTTTAAGGTTACTGTCTGCAGTTCTATTACACTTTGCATTGCTTTTATCGCTTATATTTCGCACACTTCCCTTTTTATTTCAGAAAGGCTTGACTTCAGTTTATTATGGTTAGAAAACGTAATTTATCAGAGGAAGGATATACTCACATGGTAAATCAGCCAATCAGTGACATGGATGAAAGTGATGATTCATTTTCTAATGTTTTAGACAGTTATATTTCTAATGATTCTCTTATGGGCATTTTATCAGAGACTGAGCTCACCGAGTGTCAACTTTCTACTTCTCGGGAAAGATTTTGTTAAATCTTCTTTAAATAGTCTTTGTTGTATGTTTTCATTAATATTAAAATTTATTAATCAAAAGATAGTCAATTGTCAATTAAAGATTCAGAATAATTTGAAAAGCGTATCCAAAAATTACTTCTCAAAGTAAGCAATTTTCTTTTACGTATTTTCATGTAAAGGAAAAAGATTATTTAATGGTCATTTTTACATATATGAGATAGCTTAAGTAATAATCTAAAATAGTAATAAAAATTATGATGTTAGAACTTTCTTTTTTTTTTTTTTTTTGTGTGTGTGTGTGTGTGTGTGCGTGCGCGATCTTTTTTCTAAATTTAGGCTTGGCACTGCAAAACCCCCATCCTGTGGAATGTTTTGAAAGTTTGCATTTCTAAAACATAAAATTTGATTCAGTTTACTAACTACAGCTAATATAAAATAGACTACTGCGTTGATCATTTTTACTGTACTTCATCTACGGGTACTGTTACCAGGATCAGATCCAGAAATGTATGGATAGATGGATGGATGGATGGATTGATGTGTTCATGTACGCATGTATATATGGAAGCATCAATCTATGCATGTGTACATATGCACATATATGCACACACACACATGCACATACATTTCTAAATCTGGTCCCGATAACAGAACAGTACCAATCTATGCTATATATTCAAACCATACTCAATACATTTATTATCACACACAGCATTTGCATCATGCTACAATAATTAAAATACCAGATAGAAAACGTCCATTGTAATCCCCTCATGATCACCATCTAAAGTAAAGGATCACTATGCCAATAGGTTGACGATGCAAGGTCAGCTGGCCCAAAGGATTTCATATGCACACAATGTTATAGCATCGGGTGCTCAGCTGTTGTAGCATGCATGGGGCTTATTAAGGTACTAACCATAGTACCTGAGATAGCTTATAAAGAGTACTGTATGTCACATATATATGGAAATTAATTCAACTGAGTTGCATATACCTTCCTTTCCTAAATCACAAAATCAGTGTAACTCATTCTGAAAATAACATTACGTTTAACAGTGTGCACATTGACGAGTCAAAACATTACGACCATCCCCATATTTTTCAATGAACTGGTCTGGATGATGTGGAGGACACATCATTAAAAGATAATGGTATTTAGCAGCTGCTGGAGAAGGTAAGGAATCATTCTTGCATTTACTTTTGAACGTATTGGGAAAGACTGCTAATTTATGAAAATTCCATAAAGGGCAGACTAATGGCCCGAAGACTTGGAACCAGTATCTCTAAAAGTGCATGATTGATAGGTTGTTCACGATCTGCTGTTGTTTGCATTTATGCAAAGTGGATATGACAGTGAAATCAGCATTCAATTCCAAGGTGTAGGACAACCATGTGTCATCAAAGGAAAAAGACATCGGAGACTATCCTACTTGGTACAGCAAAATCAGCACCAGACAGTGGCTCAGCTGACAGCCCAATACAATGTAAGTCCAACTGCAAGTGTTTCAAAACACGTAGTTCAGCGGTACACTGTCGGATATGGGACTGCAACGTCCCACTTGTGTGTCTCTGTTGACCAAGCATCACTGTCAGCTATACTTACAGTGGGCCCAGGAATACTAAGACTGGAGGCTATGGATAAGTGGAAGACAGTTGCCTGGTCAGATGAACCACGATTTCTAATTCAACACATCAACGGTCCTGTCAGGGTACACTGTCTTCTAAACGAACAGTTGCTCCCCCCCATACAACACAGCATACACAGGCTGGTGACAGCAGTATTCTGCTTTGGAGGCCGTTCTCATGGGCAGTTCAGGGAGATAACTGCACATCAGTTGCACCCTTACATGGCGTGTCTTCCCTACCTGGAAATGGAATCTTCCAGCAGGACAATGCCCATGTCACAAGGTTTGAATTGTGTTGGGAGTAGTTCAAGGAGCGTAATGATGAATTCCAATGTCTTGGCTACCTAACTCAATGGATCGTAACCCAATAAAGGACATTTGGGATGTCACTGAGCAGCAGTTCAGAGCTCAAACACCACCAGGTCAGAATATCTCAACTTTGCGTGACTGATCTTTAGACATTTTGTACAACCTGTCTCCAGTCATCCAACATTAATTTGTGACACCCAATACAAGGCAAGTTGCACTGTTTTTGCAGGACAAGGTCACACAAAGCATTATTGAGTAGGTTGTCAATGTTTTGGCTCTTCAGCATGTACAACATAAAAAATTAATGGAATGCACATAAAAACTGAAATTCATATTAAACAAGCAGTTTACAAATATTCATTAAAATTAATATAAATGTAAATTTAAATACAAAAAAATTTATAAATAATAATAAGCAAACTCACATATGTCAGCTTTGCTACTGCATTTGACTTTACAGATATATTCTCTTGCCTTAATTCTTCCTTTATTTCCTCGATGCATTGTGCAATATATTTTGTCTAGATAATGACATAAAAGTATGACAAACTAAATGATGTGAGAAAAATGTATATTGATATAATATTTAATGAAAATGTACTTATATAATGAAATATAAAAAACATTTTTACAAGATACTTCTTGCCAACAAATTTTCATTAGGTCTGAAAACTTTTTACTTCTTAATTAAAAAAGACATGGTCATATCAAAATGGAATCCTTGACGTTTTTAATACTGACTGCTGCGACAGGAAGAGAACACAGTGAAACAGCACTGAAGCAGCAGCAGATGTAGAAGATAAAGTATGCCATTATCCAATATGGAAAGTGATTAACAGAAGGTTTTGGTTTAGGTTCTCAAAGTTTTGAGTTCAAGTTTCGAATTAGTTACGTTATCAGCGTTATGCAAGACATGCAAGATGGACTGATTTAAAAAAGTTGCAGTCCTGAAAATATATTATGTTTTTTAGAATAAAGAAGAAATAGCCATATTTAAAAAAAAAGAAAAGAATTAAAAGGCTATAAATTAAATTATAAAGCTGATTTGCGCACTTTTTTATCTTGCATATTCTCCCTCCCCTTCAAAGAGAAAAAGGCTTGGCAACAAAAAAGTCTTTTTTATAAGAAAGCATTAGTGAAAGAAGGAAGACACAATTTTGAGGGAAAAAAAATCATAAAATCGTGATCTAAATAAGCTAAGAAAAAAAAAAGAAATTATATATGTTATTTTCAACAATAAATGCAACCTAAAAGTCCTACTGAAATTTTGAAAGTCTACAAGTTCTTTTTTCCATGAAAATACTATAAAGAATGTCTTAAGTTTTCAAGGTATTAGTGTAGAAGTTCACAATTCTGTGAAACTTTTGCTTGAATATTATAATCAATTTTTGCAATCCTCAGCTTCGTAAAAATTGTTGTTGCCGATATAAAACCAAAATTTTCTTTTATATATTCCTGAAATTTGTATTAAAATTAATTATATAACACTTATAATATAATTCACATTTTCTTAGTTGTAAAACATGATAAAATGGAATTTAGAACTTAATAAGCATAGAAAAGTAACAAAATTCAGTACAATAAATAAAATAAACTTTCATAAAAATGGGAAATCCTCTATAATACAAATCAGCATTACAACTTGCTGATGGCTGCGGGATACTTAGATATAACAGAATCTTAAAAACATCTGTTCCTTTCAAAAGGTAACTGGCTTCTTCCGTTCCTTAAAAAAAGGTAACTGGCTTTTAATATTCCATATTACCAAAGTTTGCATTTTATTGAAGTTAGTTGCATTAGTTAATTGAAATAATATATATATACACAAAAATTAAAATTTAAACCTAATAACTTGTATACTCAAGTAAAGGTTTTTAAAATTTTTCAAATAGAACTGCTCTATCTTACAATAACAACCACATAGTTCTGTGAATATAAAATAAGAAAATAAATTTCATAATTATATCCATTTCAGGAAGGCTTAAAATTTTTCAAATATAAAAATTTGGCATACATCTATTAATTACATTAAAAAATCAGAAGAAATTTTGAAATATTATAATGTAATTAATTTTTCATTCAAAACATCATTTGAAATATTACTAAAATTATGATAATTTAAACTATTATTATCAACATTTATAATTTACTTATGTTATACAAACTTGAAGAACCCACAGTTTTCTCTTAATACAAATGCTTCCATCTTGTGGGCAAATCCACATTAACGAATTAGTGAATACGCTCCCTAATGGTTAAATGGTGCTCAGGCAGTTACATATAAAGTCCTCTGATTTGTTTAAAGGCAAATGGCCTTTTTATATATAAAATTTACTTCATTAAAATAATAATAATAATATATTGTTGTGCATGCACAGGTTCATAACAGATTGATTGCACAAGACTAATGAAAACTTAATAAAATTTATTCTTATCACAAGAAATAAAACAAAATGTTGAAATTTTTCCTCACAGATATTCGTACAGTATCACAATAACACACAATTACAGATGCAGTTATATTTTAAACTACTAAAACATTAAATAGAACACAATTCAAAGCAGAGAGAAAGTAATCTGATCTCAAAATTACAGCAGCGAAGTAAACAACAACAATCCACTTGAACAACTGAGCTGAGATGTTTCTGTCCGGCTTTTTAATCATGTACGAGAACATTTTTACCAAAAATAGCTAACTAAATGCAAAATCCGTAACACTGCCCACTTCCTAAGGACCGCACACCATGGGCAGTACAATCCCTGGACAAGAAGCCAAACTTATAACTAAAGCATCAATGCAATAACAAACAACATAAACAATAATTGCAATAAGTAACTTAAATCAAATATTATCAAACACTAAATACAAATCAAATACTATCAAATACTGAATACAAAAAGGACCACAGACTTAAACTATTTACATTAGATACACTACATACTATGGCCATAATAAGGAGCTAACCTCTCGTAATAAACAACTTTAAGCTTAGAGTTCGATGACTTACGGATCTGAACCATGACATTGTTCAGCTTGTTTACGACTGTATACAGACCATCCCAAGGTGACTGTAGTTTCGGACAGAGTCTTTTCCATTGAATCCGTTTTGCAACAACTCTCCTTCACTGAATCGACGTCCAGTAGCTCTGGTGTCATATCAGATCTCCCCATTCTCTGTCGCCAAGTTGACTCGCTCTCATGTAGAACAATACCCCACTTCAAACCAGGTCTGGACATCTTAGATGTATTCCTCAGGCGATGAAGGCACATTCGGGGAAACCAAACAAGAGATCACTAGACACATGAAGATCACGACCGATGAGTATATGGGACAGATAATTGCTAGTAGTCTCGGGTTTCTCTTCGGCCCTAGTATGATTTTGGCAGCTTTCTGAGTAGGGTCTTTCAGACAACGCGTCGGCATTTCAAGGTGAGGATCACTTCTGATGATAGATTGTTATGTCCTCTGATGCTCAAAACAGTTTGTTGTCTTTGAAATCCAATGCGAATATGCAAGGACCTGTAATATCAGCCACATATGCCGTGTGATGGTAGGTGGCACTTCCAAGTGTGACGTTCCCGTTTAACTTTCCATCTATGTCGATTTTATCACTGGACGCAGTCGGGAGGGTAATGCAGAATTGTGTCTAATTACGTTTATCTTTAAATTGTTGAGCTAAATCTTTGCAAATGATTGTAATATTAGCTCCTGTGCCAGTGATCACATTGCAAGGAACTCCATCAAAATGCCCATTGATGGATAATCCATTACTGTTGCCACTCACTACAGGAATGAGTGCTTTAAAACGGGGTTTTTCATTATCGTTCAAACTCCGCCCCGCAATATGGTTATAAATTTGTTTCCAGCATAATTGCTGGGAAATGGTGTTATATTCCACGCCCTGCGGTGTTTTGCAGTTCCTTCATACACGGCCTTCAGCTCAGCAGTTCTAGCGCTTTGGCTTCTTGTCACTCCTTTTCCGTCTCATGGCACTTAATTGGCTGTTTAAATCAGATGTCTTATTTTCCATGCTCTGGGATGTTTTACAGTTCCTTCGTATGTGGCCTTCAACACCGCAGTTCCAGCACTTTAAAATTGGTTCTCTTCACTAATAATCTGTCTCAAGGCATGTACTTGTCTAGCATATAGACGAGAAGTTAGTTGATTCACCGGCTTTTGTACTTGAGCAGCTCTGACTGGGTGGCGATCTCTGTGAGTTGTTTGGTGAGTTGCCTCGAATTTCATGGCATACACCAGAGCACTTTTTAAATCCTTCACATCCGCCATTCTCAGAGTTTTCTTCATTTAGGGATCCCGAATGCCATCAATAAAGTACTGCAGGGACAGGATTTCCCTTGTTTCTCTTTGGCACTCCGTAAAGGCAAGGTGAGACAGCCTTTCAACATCCGTGGCGAGCTCCTGGAGCGTTTCTGAGGGCTTCTGTTGATGGAATTTTAATTGAAGGCCTGCTGTAGTCTTTCAAACATTTGTATCTAAAGCGCATCTCCAATGCTCTGGACAGAACCTCAAAATGTAGCCTTTGATTTTCTGGGACAATTTGAAGGATATCCGCTGTGTCTGGTCTCAGTGAAGTGACGAGATGGCAGACCTTAGCTTGGGAATCCCATTCATTTGCTTCCGCTACTACTGAAAATTGTGTCTTATATACTTGCCAAGAGGTCTTCCCATCATACGTGGATAACTTCAGAGAGGGACGAGCAGGCATGGGGGTAAAAATTTAAAACCATCACTATTGCTCCCTGCCATCACTATGAATTTCTTCAAGGTATCAACTTCTTTGGCAACAGCAGAAACCCTGTCATCAATTTGTTGTTGAAAGGCAGAAACTTTTTCTTCTATGTTTCCAACTCTGTTTTCAACCATGTCAATTCTGTCTTCTATAGCTTCAAATTTGTTTTCTAATGGAGGTGATTTCTTTCTTCACTTCCTCTTGGCCTACTTTCATTTCTTCTTTAACAGCTTCCATCCTTGAACGGTTTTCGTTTTTGCTTAAACAGAAACTTGACCAGCTTCCATCTTTTCTTGGCCTGCTTTCAACTCCTCTTTACAGATTCTTGGCCAGCTCTCATGACTTCTTTAACTGAATTGACAGCTCCTTGCATTTTTTCTTAGAATGCAGCAAATGCAATCATCAACTACCTGAATTGTTCTTCCATTGCTCCTGTAACTGACATTCAAAACCCACTTCTGATGCCAAAAAGTGTCGCATGAGTATGGGTTTGTAATAGATTGAATACACAAGACTGGTGAAAAGTTAATAAAATTTACTTTTATCACACGAAATGAAACAAAATGCTTAAATTTTTCCTCACACATATTCATACAATATCACAAAGTAGTTATATTTTTAAACTACTAAAATGTTACATAGAACACAATTTAAAGCACAAAGAAAACTAATCGGATCTCAAAATTACAGCAGCAATGTAAACAACAACAGTTCACTTAAAACAACTGAGCTGAGATGTTTTCGTCCGACTTTTGAAAGCTTTTTAATCGTGAATGAGAACATTCTTGTAATTTTTATTTTCTCGAGGTTTTTGGAAAGCAAAACAGTACAATTATGCGATACCTATTTATTAAATGCTGAATGCATGCACACTTGTATTTTTACTTTTCCCGCATAGCTTTCTCTTAAAATTCGTCCAGTGCCACAATGTACGGGAAAATAAACAATTTTAATTACAATTCTACCAAAAATAGCTAACTAAACACAAAATCCGTAACAATATGAAAAATATAAAAGTGGGAGCCTTCAAAGTTATCTGAACACATAATCATCTGCAATAGTAAACAATTCCATGCTACTTACTTACGATAATTATTCCATTTCTTGAATTACTAATATTCTTATACATTATTACACTATTCTATATCAAATATTTAATATTTTTTGTAGCAATACTGAAAAACACTATTTGTTTATCATATGTATACTAATTTTTCAAAATTATTTCATTCACTTAAAAATTCTTAACAAATCAAAAGTTTCAATATAAATTCAAAAATAAAATTATTTATCTTAATATCCTTCTCTAAAAATAATTTTAACATCTTAAAATTCATTACTTAATTTTATCACACACAATTATGAAAAGTTAATGAACAATGACATACTTTTGCAAAACAGCACATTTAAATTGCAATAACTTTAAGCAAAATTTAAATGCAAATTTCGAGTCTGCAGCATAACTCATAATTTTGTCTCAAATGGAAGTAAATCTCAGTTAAGTTTACAAGAAGATAAAAATTTTGAGCTATCGCATGACAAAATGGTGTTGGGAACAGCAGAAGCACAAAAAGTAATTTTCTATCATACATACTTGAACCAAAATACAGATCCATGACCTTGAACCAACTGTAATGCAGAAACTCTTTAAGCGGTAATTCATTCATGATTTAAAACACCTTTTTTTTTTTCCTTCTAAGTATTGCTGAGATTGCAAAAATAAATTCTACATTTCGTTTTGATATATTAGAACTACTGGCCCATTTATTTAACTTCTGCAGATATTATTTTACAGAAATCCAATTCGGGAATAAATTTTCCATCAATGTTTGTAACATAAAAACAAGATTATGCCCGTTGTGTTGTGACGAGACTCTTGGTAAACATTGAAGCAAATGAAAATAACCATGCTTAAGAGCAGATATATTTAATTAGATTTGAAGCTCCACATTTACAAAACATTATAACACACGGACATAACAAAAGAAACAAAATTACACTAACAAAACATAACTGATCGCTACTACTACATTATTATTATCGCGCTCCCAGAGGATCATGGGAGTGGCGCTAGCTGGCTAAAATGTAGCACCCTCTAAGTGCATCAAAAGAGAAGGTATTAGTAAATATACCTGTTACAAGATTTATTTCTTTATAATTCCATAGATGAATTCTCTGCTCACACTTAGGACATCTGGTCGATCGTTGTAAAAGATAAAGCAAATGTCGATGTTTTAGCACCCAGATCCGTACCGAAGAGGAAGAATTGTGATTGCATAGAACGCTACAATACTGAATTTGTAATAACTAAGAAACTTGGCAGACAAGACGGATTAAATTCTATTTTATTTAAATTGACATTTGTGGCCACAACTCAATTGCCACTCTAATTGTGCCTATTTCCAGAATATTTACATTTTTGATACTGGCTGTTGCAATATAAAGAAAGCACAGCAAAACAGCATCGAAGAAACAATACATGTAGAAGTTAAAGTGTGCCATTATCCAATATGGAAGTTCATCAACAGAAGATGTTTGTTTAAGTTAAAAAGGTTTCAGTTCTCAAAGTTTTGAGTTAAAGTTTCGAATTAGCCATGTCATCAGCATTACGAAACCATGCACAGATGGATAGATCTAGAAATGACATAGTCCAGAAAAGTTATTAATAAAGAAGAAATAAATTAAAAAAACAAGAAATTAAAAGGGTATTACTAAATTAAATTATAAAACTGATTTATGAATTTTCTTATCTTACATTTATATATACACATGAACACAAAAGAAGAGGAATTCAATCAACTTCAATGGCATTTTGTCAGGGAAAAGGAGCAAAAACTAATTGAAATCTCTCTCCTACAAAAATCCTTGCTTTTCTGCATCCAGAATTAGCCAATGAACCATTTCAATGTATTTTAATTATAATAGTTCGCCTGAAAATTCTGGCCCTTCCCCAAAGCAAGGAAAAAAGAAAGTGAAATAATAAAATACTTCAGTGGAAAACATAAATCAAAATTTTACCTTTAAACATACAGCAAATAATCCAATGAATTTAAACCATTAGTGAAATAATAAAACTTCGGTGAAAAGACAAAATTAAAACTCAAAATAAGTAATTAAAAACTTTCATTAGACTACAATCAAAACTAGGAAATTTTTGTCATAGCATTTATATATAGTTCCGCCACTTTGGCTTTATTGGCAAAATTAAAAAACCTTGACAAGAAAGTAATTGCTCAAAAGGCAAAAATTTGGAACAAAAGATGCAATTTGAAACTGAAAGAAAAACTTTTAAATATTCAAAGAAAAATTCTTTTAATTTTGACAAAGAAAAAGATTACTTATGAATTAAACGAAATTAAAGTAAATTCTGACTTTTTAAAACAAAAATGTGAATAAAAAACATCATTCATTGTAAAACTTTAAATTAATTTAAAAATCAATTATTCTTTAAAAATAGTAGACTCAAAAAGATGCCTAAAAAGTGGTCAAATAGTTTTTGATAATTGTATTGTAGAAAAGAGTAGGAAAATCCAAAGCTGACTTTTAATGTTTTTAAAATTACATTTAAAATTACAGAAAAAAGTTAGAAATAGGAAGTAAAGTAACTATTCTTAGAAAAGCAAAAAGTCTTCACGTCATGGGCTTATCATGATGACTTTGAAGATATATATATGGCCGATGTTTAGCAACAGAACAGTAATTAAGAGAAAAAATAAAAATAAATAACATATAAAAAATAAATAAAAAATCCTATAAACTTTTAAAAACATCCTTCTCTTTTGGAGCTTTCAGATAAAAATTCATACTTTTAAAAGGCATAATAATACAGGGTTATTCAAAAAGAAAAAGCAGATTGCAAACATGTATTTCTTCCAAACTACAAAAGACAGAAACATGACTCTAACATTAATGAGTAGAGAAAAGTGTACAATTTATTATTAGTATCGGTAAAAGTTCCAATCATGGCCGCATTGGCGCTGTTGTTTGTTCTGGTATTATTTGTGGGTTGGAGCCCAAAGAAAGCCACATTGCAAGCGAGCAAAGAACTTACAATTCCTCAACCAACAGTATGACGAGTTCTAAAACATCGTTTGCACATGAAGCCATGCAAACTGCAGTTATTGCAAGCATTGCATCCTGACGACCACAACAAAAGGTACGAATTTTGTAGTAGCATGTAAGATGATATGGAAGAAGAAAATTTGCTGGACGACTAATTTTTTCCCATTAATCCACTTTTCATCTTTCACACACGGTGCTCATATTGAATGCATACTATAATTGTAAACTTTTCTCTATCCATTAACGTTAGAATCATGTTTCTATCTTTTGTAGTTTGGAAGAAATAAATATTTGAAATCTGCTCTTTCTTTTTGAATAACCCTGTATAACTACTGCTACTATTATGTAGGATATTATAGTATAACTACTCCAGATTTCTTTAAAAGACTATTTATGAATTTTAAAAATAGTATAATAGTATTGCTTAGTTATAATAGTATTTGCTATAACCTTTTTAGATACGTTGGGGTTCCAATTTATTAGTAGAAATATTAAAATCTTTCCTTTTATCAAAAAGTTTAATTTCTGTAAGATTATGAATACTTAGGTCAAGATAAACTATTTTTGTTTGCTTTTTATTGGTCTTATTTAGTTTGACAATTTGAGTAGATGCTGTATTCAATGAGATTAAAATTGTTGACACAGTAATATCATCATCAATATATCTCTGTGTGTTCGAATTTACTGAAATCATTAACAGAAAGGCTCTTTAGGAATATGAATTCTTTAGAAAATAAAAATAAGTTACAAACATGATAGCTACAGATATGATATTCTACTTTACAGGTCAAAATGGACAAAACTGAAGAACACAAAACCGTGAAGAAGAAAAAACAGTCCCGTAATTAGATTTAACCCACCTTGAAGAAAGAGAAAGAGAGAAAATCCAAAATCCGGTAAGAAATTTTCAGTTATTTAATGAAAAGCATGGTTTCTGCCAGATTGTGACTCACAGTATTGACAATGGTAGTGAATCCCCAGTTCGATCTAAACCGTACAGGTATGACTGTGCGAAAGATGACATTCTCAAGCAACACATTAAGAAAATGCTCGAGAACAAGATAATTACACCAAGTACCAGTCTTTATGCAAGTCCAGTAGTTTTGTGCAGGAAGAAAAATAGACTGTCACCAGCAGACCCAACGCGTGGAGATTTGCAGTTGACTATTGTAAATCAAATAGCATAACGAAATACCCCTACGGATAATAAATGAAATTATACGAAAGATTCGTTCTATTAAATATATGACCACATTAGACCTAATGTCAGGCTATTTTCAAATTGCAGTGAAACACGAGAATGTCGAAAAAAACAGCTTTTATTACAAAGTCAGGCATTTATGCCTTTTTTAGAATGCTGTTTGACTTAAGCGGAGCTCTGGCTCCATTTCAAAAAGTTATGGACATTGTTTCAAGGCCAGTTTTGGGCAAAAGTACAGTCATCTATCTCAATGATATTTTCGTTACTAGCAAAACCCTACAGGAACACATTAAACATTTAGAGTAAGTTTTTACATCATTAAATGAGGCGGGCCTGAAAATTAATCCAAATGAGTGCAAATTTGCCGCCAAGGAATTGAGGTACCTTGGCTATAAAATCTCGACAAATGGTATTGAGATGGATAACTTCAAAATATTAGCAACTAAAAGTTATCCACCTCCAAATACAGCCAAAAAATTATCTTCCTTTTTGGGAATGTGCTCCTATTATACTGTCTTCATAAAATATTCTGCAAAGATATTTGAACCCTTGTTCGTTCTTAAACGAAAAAAGAGGAGGTTCACATGGACAGCGGAAGCGAACACAGCGTTTGAAGAATTGAAACCTGCGTTAACACCCCTGCTCTTAAATTCCCGGAAGGGGATCAAAATTTAGAAATTGCAGCAGATGCGTCAGACTGCACAGTTCTTTCCTAAAATGGACTTTTTTAGCAAAACGCTGAATCAAACTGAACGTAATTATACCGCAACTGAACGGGAAACCCTCGTGGTCTTACTAACAGTGCAAACATTCCGCGTTTACTTCGAAAGCGCCCCGATAACTGTGCACTCAGATCATGCGGCAGTTGGTCGCTTGTACTCTGGTAAAAATCTTTCACCCCACCTTATATGTTGGATGTTAAAACTGAAAGAGTTTAATAATAAAACACACGTCGGGGAAAGAAAACATAATGGTGAATGCCCTATCAAGAATCGAGATCGATGAAGAGGGAAATACAATTAGATGTACAATGCTAACTGCTAAAATAATTGAATCTTGGGAAACAATAATTGCCGAATTAAAAACGGACCCTGAGTTCAAAGATATTTATGCATATCTAGAAGATTAAAAAAATTTTGAACATGTAGAGTTAACAGCTATTCTCAATAGGGCGCTCCATTATGAAATTACTGATAAGCTGCTGTTTTACACAAAAATAAACACCAATAACCAAGAACTGTGGCCAGTAGTCCCAATGAGTATACGTTTAAATATTTTAGACGAGCTAGTACATAGGTGTATCTACACAAGAGCCAGTGCACCTCGAAGCGATTTTTTCGAATTCGAATTTTTTTTATTTTATGTTTTGTGACCAAATCACGTCATTTTGAGACATAATGGACTACAGGAAAGCGAGATTTCACTCTATAAACTTCATTTTTACATCGTCGTGAAGCGTAGACACTTAGCTATTTTACGAACTTAAAATAAATTTCGTATTTCAATAAATCGATTAAATACGAATTTATTTAGGAAGGTGAGCTTAACACCTTTTCAGCGGAATTTTTAAAAAAAAAAAACTTATTTTGAAAAATGTGCTGTTTATTTTCCTTTGATTCTTGAACACATTGAACTTTAATCCTTTCGACTCCTTTAAAAAAAAGAATTTTGGAAAAATAATAATATTTTGTATTTTTTTTAAATTTTTTAAATGAAGCTTCCGAATACACTTCTCACATCTCAGATATTTTAAAATGTAGTTTTGGCAACAATTTTCCTTTCTTATTGTTGTTGATAGATTTTTGATGAAATTGCATCTTTTTGAATAGTTTCATTCTTTTAAAAATTTCGGATTGGCAACAATCTTTAATCGTAGTTCTTATGTTACTGTTTTTAAGAGACTGAAAAGTTTAAGAAATTAAAAAGTTGTTTCTTTTTGCAACGGTAAATTGTTTAATTACTTTATTAGGATAATTAACATTTTACAAGGGATATTGTTTATTTCATTGTAATATTATGTTTTAATTATATATAATTTTAATTATAAAAAGTTTTGCATGATATTTTTTAATCTGTTTAAGTTCTTATTCTGTTTATACCATTTCAGTTCTTAAGATTTTGCAAAGGGAAGTTGGTTAATTTATTTATTAGGATAAGTAATATTTGTATTAAGGGATACTGCATATTTCATTGTCATTTTTTATATGTATAATACATTTTTATTGATTTCTTTTTTGATAAAGTTGTTCTGCAGAGTAAAATTCTGCACGAAATGTTTTGTTTTTTTAGTTTCTTTCATGTTATTTTTTGCTTATTTCACTGTTTGTAAGATATTGAAAAGTTTTGCATGATTTTTTTTGCATAAGCCAGCGCACCTCGAAGCGAGTTTTTCGAAATTCGAATTAGATTTTTTTTAAAAATTTTATTTTATGTTTTCTGATGAAATTGCGTCATTTTAAGACATAATAGGCTATAGCAAAGCGAGATTTCACTCTGTAGATTTCATTTTCACATCGTCATGAAACATAGACACTTAGCTATTTTACGAATTTAAAATAAATTTCGTATTTCAATAAACCGATTAAATAAGAATTTATTTAGTAAGGTGAGCTTAACACCTTTTCAACGGGATTTTTTTAAAAAAGTTTATTAAGCAAGTTAAATGGCTGCGATGTGACTGCTGACACATTTTCTCAGAAGATTACTTAAAGTATCATAACATTTCAAAATTTCAGAAAAAGGATCATTCAAACTATCGAATAAGAAAATGTTTAAAAAATTTTAATTTTATTGTAGAATTTTTATATAATTTTTTATGTTGTCATGGTGGTGCTTAAGAACGGGGATATAAATTATGCTTTAACAAATGTTTAATGCACATATCATGCAATTAATTTGCTAAAAATTCGAGACATATATGTTTTTCTGGATATACATCAGGGCCGTATACAAAGGAGGGTTGGAATCTTAACAAAGAGAAAAAAATTGGAAGAACTTACGCGGCCATAGGTCCCAGGTGTGTCTTTTAGGCATTTTTCCGGTACGTTTAAAAGCCAGACGAAGGCTGGCAGCATAGCGGCTAGTAAGACACATGCGTATATAATTGGATCCACCTGTTTTGCTCACATACCAGATCAGAGACACTGAAAAATGGATAAGAAAGCAGTAAAGGGCTACCTACTAGGCTATGATGGAAATGAACAATATCGCATCTGGATAAAGGAAACCAATACTGTTATCTGCTCACAAGATGTAGTATTTCAAGAAAAACCTCTGAAAAATTGTGAAGATCCAGTAGAAATACCTTTGCCAGAAGCTAAAATACAGTTACCTGAAAATGAAAATGAGAGGAAGCAAGATCAAGAAGATTCAGAAGATCAAATAAGTTCTGAAAGTGAAAATGAAGATGAAAAAGAATCACCTGCTATGAACTTAAGAAAGCGCAGTGCATTAAAAAGGCCTAAACATTTTGAAGATTATGTGATGGCATCTGAAGTTTTTATGCATGATGTGTATGAACCACAGTCATACAAAGAAGCCATTAATTGTAAAGAACAGGATTTCTGGAAAAAGGCCATGGATTCTGAAATTAGCTCCTTGAAGGAAAATGACACCTGGACAGTAGAAACTCTTCCAGATGAATCAAAAGCTCTTCCTTGCAAATGGGTCTTTCCAATCAAGAAAACTCCAGATTACACTGTGGATAAGTACAAAGCTAGACTTTTGATTAGAGGCTTCAATCAGAGACAAGGTATTGATTATGATCAAACCTTCAGTACAGTCACAAAGCTAGGAACTGTGTGTTCACACATAAGCATTGCAGCTAGTGAGTATATGCATCTTATGCAATGATTGTTTTGACTGCCTTCTTGTACGGTGATCTAGAGGAAACCATCTATATGAATCAGCCTGAAGGATATAACGAGGTATCAATAAAGTATGCAGACTCAAGAAAAGCTTGTATGGACTAAAACAAGCTCCTCGATGCTGGCACAAATGTTTCGGAAAATTCCTGATGGACCTTGGGTTTAAGGTCAGTGAAGCAGACCCATGTCTATTCATTCGAGAAGAAAACGGTAAGAAGCTATTCATAGCACTCTATGTGGATGATGGACTGATCGCTGCTACTGATGAAGAAGATTCCAGAAACTTTACAAACCAGCTGAAGTTAAAGTTTAAAATTGCCAGCAAGCCAGCTTCATATTTCTTAGGACTAGAAATACAGCGTCTTGAAGATGGAAGTATTAAGATAGGGCAAGAAGCATATGCCACAAAGATCCTTCAGCGGTTTGGCATGAATGACTACAAACCAGTTCATACACCCATTTTGAAAGATAAAGTAATTTACACAGAAGAAGTTAATGAAATGGATATCATTTACCGTGAAGCTGTGGGAGCATTCATGTATTTGATGATGGGGACAAGACTTGACTTGGCATACTCTATTAGTGTTTTGTCACGTAAATTAGAAAATCACTCTAAAGAAAACTGGACCAAGGTTAAGCGTGTATTTAGATACATTGCAAACTCCAAACAAAAATGCATTTATAAATCAGGCTATAAACTAGGAATTTTAGAATGTTTTAGTGATGCTGACTTTGGTGGATGTATTCAAACAGGCAGATCAACCAGTTGAGTAATATGTTTGTATGCAGGTGGAACAATATCTTGGTTGAGCCAACGCCAAGCCATAGTTCCAACATCAACTACAGAAGCTGAGATATTTGCAGCAAATGAATCTGCAAAAGAGGTCATTTGGCTGAACAGACTGATTACTGGTGTTTCTTCCTTGAAACAAGTGCCAACCATCTATGTAGACAACAGTGCTGCAGTAAGACTAGCTCAGAACCCTGAGTTTCATCGCAAGACCAAGCACATAAGTCTAAATCATTTTTTCATACATGAAAAAGTTCTGGAAGGTAAAATTAATGTGTAGCAGATTTCAACAGAAGTGCAAGTTGCAGATTTGTTGACCAAGCCCTTGCACAAACCAAGACTCTTGATGCTATGTGAAAACATTGAACTAGTATAAACTATAAACTTTAATTGATTTAGAACTCAATTTTTTTTTAACAAGGGGAAGTGTTGAAGTTATTTACATTACAAAAGAAAAAAACAAGGTACTGTAATTTTTATTTTATATATTTGTTTGGCAGCATCTCAGAATGTACGTCAACTTTTACTTTAAGAAGCTCATTTGAGCATTTTGTTGTTGACTTTGTCATGTAACTTGCATTAAAAGCATGGATTAGAAAAACGTTTAGTAAGATTCTTCTCCTTTTTTAGCATATTTAATCTTAAAATACAATATCCAAAACGCTAATTCACACTCAAAATGGCAGTCGAAAATACAGATAAAAATTTCAGATGATTAAAATTAAGTACCTTCTGTCGATTTTGGCCGAAATTAAGAACTTTTAGGGGCCAAAAATCGATTCTCAAAAACCTAAGGACCATACGAACCCTGTAGATTAATTTTCAAAGCACTGTGGATGACACAACATTTTCTTTTCAGTTTTTTTATATTGAATAAATCAAGAGTGTTGAGTTATTTAATGATGAATAAAAAAAAATTCATTCTCATAGCAAAACTTCAATTCTTGTTGTTAACATACTATAATTCCACACATGAATTTCCATTGGTGAACTCTCACTTGAGATATTTTCAATCCTGTTGACTAAACTGAGATGATAAGATTTAGTTCCTTGCAGTAATTTGATACGAGTGCTTGACTAGAGAAGATTATTATTATGCAGTCACGAGTGGACTGAAGTTAGAAGATCACTGAAAATATTAATTATGTAGTAAAATATATGGAGAACTTTTGAAGAATCACAAAATCACTTGACATTCCAAATATATCTTTATTACTTGATGCACTTCACAATTTTGATGATAGCACATTACATTTTTTACAAAAGGAGGGGATTGCAATGGTATTTATAATAAACTTTTTCATTAATCTGATTGGCTAAAACTTACAAGCAATGCAGAAGTTTTACGACGACATAATGTGGAATTAGTTTTTAGATAGGATGCAGTTTAGAGAAAAATATTACTAAAGAGAAAGTACTGAAACTAAAAATGAGCAATCAAGATGCTTTTAAGTTATAATTTTGGTTTGCATATTTTTTTATCTTGCATATAAACATATATACACTGAAGAGCCATTATATTATGATCACCCTGATAATAACACGTAGACCAGCTTTAGTCCTCAAAACTGCCAGCACACGGCATGGCATTGACTCCATAAAGTGCTAATATGTAGTCTAAGTTATATGGTACCAAGCATTCACCAACTGATCCTGCATACTGCAAAGGGGTAACGTGGCAGCCCGAATTTGGTTTTCTAGGTGGGATCACAAATGTTCCATTGGATTAATGTCACGTGAATTTGGAGGCCAAGACATAACTTGAGAGTCACTGGAATGTTCCTCGAACTACTCCAGGATGATTTGACCCTTATGATGACATGGTGCATTATCCTGTTGGTAAACACCATCGCCCCCTCTTCCCGCCAGAAATACTGTTGTCATGAAATCGTGAACTTCGTCTGCAATGATGTCCAAGCAGTACACACATCAGGGATTGATCTATGGGGATTTTGCATCCTAATGTGCTCCATGAAAATATTGTCCACACCATAATACACTCTGCCACTGGCTTGTCTCTGTCTAACTGTGTATCCGGCAGCCAGGTTTTCATTTGGAAATGAGCCTGTAAGCAGACATCCATCGATGCTATGAACCAAAAAACATGATTCATCGGACCATGTAACTTTCTTCCATTCTTCTAATGTGCAATTCTCATGTTTCTTCACCTACTGCAGATGCAGCTGGCGATGAAGTGCCATCAGTACAGGAACATGCTTCAACCTCCGGCTGTGTAGGCCCATACGCAACAATCTACGCTGCACAGAGTGTTCAGAAACACCATCTGAGTCACCGCTGTTGTAAACCACTTTTGATATGCGCTCACAATAAATGCATATGAACAGCCCACTAAATATGCCACTTCTGATAATGATGTTCCTATTCAACGAGCCATAATCATTTGACTGTTATCAAAGTCTGACCAATCAGCTGCTTTTCCCATTATGTTGCGGTATGTGGAAAAAATCAAATCGAACCTTAATATTCTGTGACGTGTCCCAAATCAGTGACAGATATTGCCATAATGGCACATAACATAAATACAGTCATGATAGGTAAGACCTGAAAGGGACTAGCAGTGAGTGGAGGCAAACAGGAAAAGAGGATCATAAAAATGACCTGACATTACAAATAAGGAAGGGCTGGAATATGTATGAAAAAGCAAGTCAATAAGTGCAGTAAAATATAACTGGCAGTGTTTAAAGTAAGAAATCCCCTCACAGTATAAAAGAATACAATGCAAAACAAGTACAATGGAAAACAATACAAATGAAAAGCAAAAGGAAGGAAAAGTGAAAACTGACTAGGTGATAGGAAAATCTATCTTTTGGGGATGCGGAGGAAATGGCCTTAGATCACAGTCATCTTCAAATATTTTATACCTGAAGACATTAAATGAATTTAAATATTGACATCTAAGTCCTTTATCAAAGAATTTTGTGTTTGTCTTGTTAAGATAGGTTTCAATATTGTCAAGTCTGAAGTCTTGATGAAGTGTGACATTTCTGAAATAGTAATGTGCATTAATAATATCGCATAAGAAACAATTTTGAATTTTCTGTAATTTCAGATAATTTTTTGTAGCAGAGGTCCATACAGGTGAAGCAAAAACTAAAACTGGTCTGATAATGGAGGTGTAAACAAGACTTTTTTTCTTAAGATTCATACTTGAATGTTTTCCAACAATGGGAATTACATTATTGATAGCCTTACTTGCTTTGTTTCTAATCTTGTTAATATGATCATTAATTTAGAATTACATTTTAATTTAGAATTAAAAAGTTATGCCCAAATACTTGGCAGTCTTGGTTAAAAGAACAGTTTACTTGAATAGTGTAAGCTGACGAGTGGTATTAGTCTGGGACCTTTTTCTTCTAATGGTAATTCAGATTTCACTGCATTAATAGCATTATTCCATAAAGTGCACCATCTCTCAATATGAGGCACTTGATCTTGTAATTTTTTAATTCCATAGTTAACATTTGCAAATCTAGCCGCGACAGCCATATCATCTGCATAACATCCAGAGAAGTAGTGATGGTCAAGGTTTTCCTTGGGGAAACCAGCGATATAGAACAAATACAGTATAGGGCTAAGGATAGATTCTTGGGAGACCCTGGCTCTTTTGAGTCTGATGTCTGAACAGTCATTTCCTTGGGTTACGATGAATTTCCTGTTGGAAATAAACGGCATCAATAGGATGATAATTTCTGTTACTATCCAATTGAATAAGTTTATATATCAGCCCCTCATGCCAGACGCAGTCAAGACTCGCTATGCCCAGCATGATGAATAAGGCAACATTTTCTCTATCATGAAGGGCAGCACCCGCAAATTCAGATAGTCTAACTAATTGTTTTGTGGCAGACAAAGATTTTTGAAAACAAAACTGTTCATTAGGTAATACAAACAAGTAAGGTTGCAATCTACGATAAATAATTCTCTCAAAATTTTTACTAAGTCCGTTACGTAAGCTTATGAGGCGATACCCATCCGGCTTAGTTGTATTATTTCCAGGTTTAGGTATAAATTTAATTTTTGCACATTTCCACAAATCCAGAAAATAAGAATGAGTCAGACATGCATTAATTATACTGGTAAGTTCTCTGATCAGATTTAAGGATAAATTTCCCAGCCTATGTTTTAAAGGTGCCCCTTGGACTGTCACCAAGTTGTGGTTTCATTTATGGTAAACTGAGTAGTTGAATGTTAGGGAAACCCTATTATGGCGTCACTGGCTGTGTGACTTCGGTAAATTCGACTGATGGAAAATATTTGTAAGGGACACGTTGCTGCATTGCGTATTGTGTGATTTGCATCGTAAAATGGTTGTCGGTGGTAAACTGGGTGTTTTGTGGTATAGAACAACAGAGAAGAAGGTTAGTTTTTTTTTTCTTTGTTTTGTTTGTTTTTTGAAGTGGTTGAGGACAGAAGAAAAGAAACTTTATTGGTTGTAACTCAACAGAATTATAAGTGTCCTGTTTGTATGAAGGAAATGCATATGGTCGAATATAAAGATAGTTCAGATGGCTTTGAATGCATTTGTTGCAAGAAAGGTTCAAATGCTCTCCACATAACATGGTTTGAGGCAAGTTTTTGGATGCTATTAAGGAATTTTGTGTGCCACAGACTGAAGACAGAAAATTCTAAATAAGTGGATATTTCCTTTGTGTAGATGTGATACGATGCATTTCCTTTTTTTGTGTTATTTCACTGTTTGATTTAAAATGCAGTTTATTGAGATTACATACTTTTTGTTTCGCTCTAATGTAGAATTGGGTGCTCCTTCGATTCTTAACTGAAAATAGATCAATGTGTGCACAAACAAAGTCAAGTCAGTGCACAATGCTGAGTTTGTGTAATTCTCTGATTTTTTTTTTAAGTGAAAATAGATCGACGTGTACATGGACACCGAGTTTCTGCAATTCTTTGATTTGTTATTTTGGTTTTGCGTAGCGGTCATCTTGAAATTACTGCAAGGAGGTAACGTGGCAGATGGAAATTGTGCCTTGCTGGCCAATAGCCAATTTTTGCCAAAGGGCACCCTTAAATATGTTTTTATCAAATTCTCAGAGCAATATTTGGAATATCATCCTGTCCTGGTGCTTTTCTGATTTTAAGTTTCTTAACAATATCTTGGACTTCATACAGAGTAGTGAATTTTGTAAATTCTTAACAGTGGGGGCATCGAGCCAGTCTGACTGTATAACAAACTTCATAAGCGAAGTTAATGTCTTTGGGTTGAGCATTAGGAGTAAATTGACTCTGTAAGTGATCAGCAGACTCTAGCTTTGGCATCATTAGAGAGGACTACTTCTTTATTTGTATAAAGAGGTCGATTACAAAAGTATGCTTTCCTCATTCTGTTAATATAAGCCCAAAAGGTGCCATCACTGACATCAAGATTAAGAATATTATTTTCACAACATTTCAATTTGAATTCTTTGATTTGTCTATTTTGTTTATTTCTTTCTTCAAGTTAACACTCCACGTAAGATGGCATTTCTTATTTTTTCTGTTCCTTTCTTTAATAAGGTCTTTAATGTGTGAAGGGAGTCAATCAATGTTGTTTTCAGGAATACTTCAAGAGGCATTTTGCATAGCTGTTTTGATGTTACTACTAGTAAGTTTTTCGACTGCAGTATCAATATCGTTTTTAGTATGAAGAGCACCAACATCAATAGGATTAGTAGTTAAATGATGATTGAAAAGTCATCTGGGTTTGGAAAGACAATTGCATAGCTGCTTTATATCCTCCAACATCAACTATACACGTGCAGTGGTTTCGTTCCTGGGCGAGCCCACTGTTATAGATGGAGGGTGGTCATAATGTAATGGCCTCTTCGATGTATATATGTGTGTGTATATGCATAATGAAAACAGTCTTAGATGTAATGAATATTGAAAAACCATTTGATGATGTAGATGGAGACATATGGTTAAGTGAATTGTGGCCACAAACATCAGTTGAAATAAAGATGAATATTCTATCTGCCGAGGTCATAATGTAATGGCTCTTCGGTGTATATACACAGACACACACATACATATAAATGTTCAATTTTCCTTGAGGAATGGGGCAAATATGTCCCAGCATTTATTATAATCAAGGGATTTTAGTTCACTTTCGGATTTCATATTTACTACTTAAAGCGGAGTAGATACAAGCCAGACACTGTCATCCTGTTTTTCATTCCTTTCTGTCTGAATACTTGACTAAATGGCCCCAATCAATAAAAAAGAAATTACTATAGCCCGCAGGAAAAGATTAATCACATATTTAAACATGACAATAATATATGCATCAAAAAGTATATAAATAAATGCATATTAATTATATATGATAAACCTTAAATTTACGTGTACCTTTACAGCATAATGAAGACACAAAAAATCAGTTTTAAGTTTCACATATCACTTGAAATGTTTAAAAAAAAAAGGAAAAACTTAGAAAAAGGATTACACTCCCTCACATGGTGAGGACAGAACTAAGCAACAAATACTGATTAACTTACACTTAACATACGTGTTTTTATTTTCTCTTCATCATCAACAGAACTGAGCCAGCTTCAAAGCACAAGGAACACAGATAGCCATCTACAGTGCAAATTTTTAAAAGGCACAAGCTGTTTTCACAACCAACTGAAGGTACATTTGCTTCTGAATTATTAATACAGTACTTACGTATTATCCCATTAACTGTGAAAGTTGGCTACCATCAATGCTGGTTCCACAGAAGTTGGCAGTGATTCTGCCAAATTTGCACCAATCATCCCTGGGGAATTCTGAGCTGCACTTCTAGCTACAACTCTTACAATAAGACATCTATCGAGGATACAGAGATAATCAGAATTGGGTGAGCTTCCTTAAACTGCATTTGGCAGCTTGGGCGGTATGTGCCAAACAGTAAATAATTAATTTTTATTTAATTGTGTTTATTATTTATAAGAGTGTTTAAGTTGCTAGTTCGGATGTTACCTAAGAAATGGAAAACGGAAGGGATATTTTCTTTCTGTATGTAGATACTTTGCATCGAGTGTCATGTGACTTTACAGATAAATCTTCGTGCTAATGATCCAGTCCTCTGCCAGCAAACATTTTGAATACGTGCTTATGCTGCTTCAGTTTATCCATATCAATGCTTTTTATTTAATTTCTAAATTAAGTTTAAAAGTAGATGCTTTGATTCATTATTACATGTTTTCAATTATTCATTTAATGCTACTTATTTAAGTATTTTCTAAATAAATTAATTACACTTGTAATTAGAATAAAATAATTTTATTTTTATACAAAGAATTTACAAAATGTACTCTTTATCTGTACTTAGGGCTCACATTATCCTATATTTATTTGCATATAATTAATTAATAAACTTAAATAAATTAAATACACTTCTAATCAGAATAAAATGATTTTATTTTACTAGACTTAAATATGCTCTTTTTCTAACTTAACGCTCGCATTACAGATCACACGTATTGACAGATAATTTCTAATTAGAATGGAAAATTTTTTTAATTATCTACTTAATTTTTAAATACATGGGAGTCATTTATCTAGCCATAACAAACAGGAATTAATTCCTAAATAAATTAACTGTACTTCCAATATGAACTTTTTTTTTTAAATTTATGGAAGTCATTTATTTAATATAAGCAAATGTACTTTTTCTAATTACATCCATGTATAAAGAGAATTAGGATTATTTAGGATATGAAAAGCACTCTTGGGTTGTTCACTTAACAAGAGAGAAGCTTGTTAGCAGGGACTTAACTCCAAGACAAATTACCAGTACTCAAAAGTTTTACCGTTAGGCCGCTGACAGACACCCTGTATCATAAAAGCAATTTGTGAGCCCTTAATCAAGTTTATATTCAAATATAATTATTAAAAAATGCAATAAAATGCTTATCAGACTTTGAAATGCTAATACATTAGTATAAAATGTTAAACATTATTCTGCTATTTTTCTACATGACTCCATTATTCTGCATTTTCTGCTATTTTACTGATTTCTTTACATATATGATTTTTGCCAAGCAGAGCATTTTCCTTATATTGGGCTGAAGTGGGAATTTTTGGAAAGCACCTTTTGACGGCATTTCAAAAAATTCCTCCCGAGAACTTGCCGATTTTTCGTGATGCAAAATGGCGCTTATCTGAGACTTTCCCATTTATCAGTCTCTATGCAATCCACTAAATTGCCACTGTTGTGGAAGTATTCAACCCACTTCGTAAAAAGGTTTTCATAGATTTTTACTATTTCGTTAGGCCCTATTTTTACCCGAAGCTCTGTTTAGAATGTTACGAGTACAAACTTCCTGTTCATATCTATTATTTTATTGGCCATATCTTCCAATTATTCTCGTCATTCAACAGATGTTAATTCTCTTGACCAACTGCAGACGGAGTGGATTGCAGTCACAAATGCCATTTCTCGGCCCTCGAACCATGTTTCTCTTCAAATGGATAATCTCTTGGCAAAAGTTTTAATGCTGCGTTGTCATTGCTTATCTGGAGTTATATTAGAGCAGATGTTAACACATCACATTTATCCACAACTGGCACTAAATTGAGCTGACTGGCAACAGTTTCAAGGTCTACTGGATAAGAGGTAAGCACCATTAATGTATTTCATTATGCTCGACACCAGTTAGGACTCTGAAAATGTTTGAGTCAGATCTGCTTTGAGGTTACCATGCTAAAATGAACAATTTCAGTATTAGATAATGATTTTAATCTGCAATTTCGGGCCAGTTTTCTATGTTTTGTTAAGCAAAAACAGATGCCTATGTATGTGGGGAGAAAAACAATAAAGTATCACATAATATATATAATGTTTAATGTATACACTGCCGAGGCTTTGCACAATACCACATTTGTGCTATTCTCTGATCTTTCTTTAAGCGATCACTGGGAACATGGGGAGAACAACAGTAAAGTATCGTATAATATAGTACATATAAAGTTTAATGTATCATACAATTTTTATTTAGCAATCCAAATTTGAATCTGGATAGTATTTTAAATTGTTTTCTTTAGATATGCTGATAATGTTTGCCAAGTTACAATGAATATAAGTAATTTGCTGATGATATTTGAAAAATGTTCACATACTCACCCCTTACAAGTAACTTAACTAATTAATGTAATAAAGAAATTGTTTTTAATTTGATACTAAGCATTTTGATTTTATAACTGCACGCAAAAAAGGGAAAAAATTAAAGTCAAACAATTTAAAAATTATTCTTTTATTAAATATACTCATATTTAAAAACACATACATACAATCAGAGTATTCGAAAGCAAGTAATAATTAACACTAAATAAAAGCTAAATTTTCCTTAATTATAAAAAACACATGCACACTGTGCCACAAATAAGAACTGCATACAATACCAATATGTGCCTAAATTATTAAAATAATTAGCATAGTCAATTTCACTTGGAACTTCATTTCCAACAAAACAAGATCCTGTATATAAAAATTTTCAATATATTTCTTCCAAACAAAAGTGAATATGAGACTGATTCCCTTAAGTTTTATGTAAATACACTTGTTATAAAACAGTAAACTCAACTT
>KK118205.1:24756-39139 GCA_000611955.2 Stegodyphus mimosarum | reverse complement strand
TGCTGGGGTCTTGGCGAACTCCACTGACTTCTTCGCTCAAATTGGCGTCGTCGCTCGTTGTCGGCTGTTCTTCGGCTTTCAAACTGTACTGCGAGCTCAAATAATCTGTCTAACGTCGTTGGGTTTCTTAGTTCGATGAAATCTTGAACTTGGGGCAGTAGCCTAGGAAGCATAATTTGAATAGTTTCAGGATCCGGGCGACTTCCATACAAAAGCTTGAAAACTTGAATTTTTCTCAAAATAAAATTAGACAAATCTATTTTTTCTTGACATCGACTAAAAAGTTCCGCTTCCAGTCTGGCTCGGTCTCGTACCACAGGAAATGCTTTTACCAAGGAATTTTTGAAATTTTCATACGTATATGTGGGGCTTCCTGGTTCCCCCAAGAGATTCTTTCCAATGCACTTGAACCAACTTAGCGCTTGGCCCTTCAAAGCGCTGGTAGCAAGAGCGACTTTCTGAAATTCGTGAACTGGATATAGCATGAAGTGGGAGTCTAGCTTTTCCAGGAAATTAATTACGGCTGTCTTGCCGTCAAAACTTGCCGCTGGCTTCATGGCTGCTCTCATGGTTTGTACGATGTAGCCAAATCCTTCTAGGCCAGGGGGTGCTATCTCAGGATTCTGGACAGGCACAGCCGGTATCTCAGGTACGTCTTCTTGTCTTTGAGGCCCTCCTCTTCTTTTTGTTCGGGCGCCACTATCAGGACTGAGTGTTCTGTGTATGTTCTTTGAAAACATGGTGAAGTACTTACAAGGGTCCTTGGCCTCAAGTCCTGAACTGGAACAGGGAGCGGAAAATACGCTATGTTCTGGTGTAGCTATTGTGCTGGAGAATAACTGCACGTGAAAGGGATTTGAAATCCTTTTTTATTAAATCACTATTATTTACACACTTCCCAACTCGGGAGAGATACAGAAAGTAAAAGACCACACTTGGGCCGAACTTAACAATCAAATAAATTTAACACTAAAACTAAAATAGAAATCTAATTAAACTTTGCTCACAGAGCAATTCGCGGAGTTTGGCCTCTAACTAAAAGGGTGCGTAGCAAGATATACTAATACTAGCGCACTTGGATTTATTTCAATATGCAATCACGTAGTAAGCACTATGGCTTATAAATTTAGCTGCTAGCTGGTCAGACGAATGTCGAGCAGAATGACCGTGATCTGAGACTAAAGCTCTCTCACACTAAGAGGTTTCTACCTCTGGTTTAAATAGTACTTGGCTGTACTTCAAAATTAGCATAAGCTGAGAACGCGCGCTTCTTGTGACGGGAAGTTGAAACAGAGAAGAGATAGAAAGATTTAAATTAAAATAAAACTTGGTTAGTTTTACTAAAACCTTACAAAGTTACTTGCTAAATGCTTAGCGTCATTAGTAAGACAGGATCTCAGATAATACAATTTCTGCGAATGACTTAACTGAACATTATTTGTAATTAAATCATCAAATTGAGTTTTAAATGAACTGAATTCCTCATATTTTCCTGAAAATTCAGGCAAAACTAATGGTGAAATTTTAGTTTTGATTTGAAAATTTTCACTTAAATTACTTTCAGTAACATTTACTGCTTTTGCAGAATTTAACTTATTGTAAGAATTAATGAGAATTTCAATTCTTACCTCCAGTTTTTCTAGATCATCACAGTGGTTTAAATCTTCATCAATAATTGCAGGATCATCATCCTTGATATCACTTTGTGCGTAGTACGCACTTCGTAGCTCATCAACCTTCCTTTGAAGAGCTTGAATATTTTTTAGTTTCACTTTAAGTTCAACGAAGTCCACATCATTATTTGCAGTCTCCATAAAATTTTCAAATCTTGTTATTTTGCCTTTTAGGGATGCTTTGCTTTTCATTAGAGTATGCATATCGCTGAAGTAAGCTCCGGCTCGACGGACCAGATGAATAAATTATATTCTTTTAATGATTATTTTTATCGACGGACCAGCTTCACTGCTTCGTTTTTTAATTATTTTATTAAAAAAAATCATATACAAATATTTGCAGTGAAGCAAAATACAATTTTACTGTGAGCTTCGTTTAACAGTAATTGCTCACGTCAGATAGGTTAGATTTCTATTCTCTATCTGCCTCAATCGTAGGAGGCGATCTATTGGCGAGATTCGTTGCCGTAAAATGCGCCAACAATTGTAGTATACGAATATAATAAGGCCAGGGTGTGGCTATATAGATGTAAAGTTGAATCAGTACAAATATTTAAACATTACATGTGAAACAAAAAAATTTGCAACATTAAGTAGCATGGCTATTTACAGTAGCATGGATACAACATTAAGTAGCATGGCTATTTACAGTAGCATGGATACAACATTAAGTAGCATGGCTTGACACAGATGAAAGCCTTGCATGGTGCTATACTAGTTATAAAATATTACAGTGTGGCTGGATGTATTGATTGATCGTCGTGAGTCTTGTCCTCTTGTAACAGGGAGATAAGTACAGGCCTTAATACAGAATACCGCAAGCCTATTTTTGCAGCACTCAGCATGACAGCTCTCAGCTGTTAGCTTCCGTAGATGTAAGTTGGATGAAAATGGGAAAACAAACAAATAGTGGTCAGGGTCGCCAATCTCGCCAGATAAGCAAAGATCACGTTCCATTAAACAAAACTGATCAGGGTAGATAATAAAAGGCCCATGACTACTGAAGAATCATGAGCTCTAGGATGCCCTTTTTGAGAACTCCAAGTTTTGGAATGAACTGGAACGCTCTTCTGCTTTAAATTCATTTTTCCAGTCTAACTGAATTTATTAAAAAGAAGTTACGTGTGGAAGATTTTAGACGAGAAGTTGGCAATTTCATGCTGAGGGTGCTACTATTGATATCTGTTGTAACTGATTTGGCAATCTGGTTATCTATTTCATTGCCAAAGATCTCAGTAGGAATCGTTCATACTGCAGCTTTAATCTCAAGTTACTGGACAAAGAAAGCAAAAGTTCTTGAATATGTCTCACGATGGGGTTTCTACCTCGATTTCTTTAAATTGCGTTCAAGTTTGACGTAGAGTCTTTAAAGATGTTGACGTAGAAACCATCAGATATGCGGTAACTCAGTGTCGCTAGCAAAGGAGCTAGTTCCGCTTGAAAGACAAATTTATTGTGGTTGAATTTTCTGACCTAAGTGCTTGTGTTTGTGTCATTCAAGATGCAATATCCATTTCCTATTCCTACCGCACCTTTAGAACCATTAGTGTAGTAAGTCGAGAGTACCGGTAAGGGAAGTACGGTAACCTCGGCAGATGCTCAAGAGGAAGTAGCATTATGCAGATTTAAGATAATTCTGGATATGAGATGAGAAGTTTCTTCTTTATGTAGAGGCTCCATATAATGCGATTCTTTCTGCTACCGTCTGATAGCTCCAAGACGTTAAAGAAATCCTGTCTGTCGCACGCATTTTTTACGCTCCAGAATTCAGTTAATCGCCATATACGTGGATAAAAATGATATTATTGGATACCTCGTTTAAACGCACATATTTTGGTACTAGTTACAAGTCTATGTTATCATTAGTTAATTAATGAACTTATTTTCAAAGTTATGCTATTCTTTATTTAAATAAAATTTGGAAAGTGCCTCATATCAGTGGAAGTTTCCATAGTATGAAGATAAATTTTATACAGCTCGAAGCAGAAAGATGCAAGGATTATGCCGACAAATGTCTTAGGCTGATCATAGCAAGAGATCATGAGAAATTTATCAGTTTCTCCTTTTTGCACGTAATCGATCGAGTCAAGCGTTTAATCGACAACGTTTCCCTGAATGAAAAATCCACAAGTCTGAAATTCTTCTTGGAACAAAAAACAGTATGGAACTTTGAAAGAAAGTGTGTCTTGCAAGATTATACTCTGAAGGTTTAGAACGTGGTATAACAAGCGTCAACAAAACGAAAAGAGCAAAATTTCAAGAAATGTTCAAATCGGTAAATTAGAAGTTAAATTTGTAAATTACCAATAATTTATTTTTGATCCAGTACAAAAACCATATACCCGCAAGGCAAACCAACCATTGATCACGAAACCCTATATCGAATCCGGGCAGAGAGACAGTTTGTCTTTGAAAGCTCACAGCGCGGATCATCAGTAGAAGAGAACAAATGAAACTGACGAATTATCTAGTAATCATTAGCCCTGCATCTAATTATAGAATCGCGATAATTTTTCCACCATTATTGTTAGCAGTAAAAGAAGTATCAAAGGTTCTAAGTTTTAAGAAATTCGACCTACGTTTTCAAGAGTTGGCGTTTTGTTTCCCGATTCCAGACTTTATGAGCTTCGCAAGGAATACAGTGTTCAAGGTGTGTGCAATATGAAAGACTCAAGAGCCATTGTGATTATCAACTAATAGTAATTCGGGAACTACTCTTATATCGGTCCCCGGTTGGCGACAAATTTCTCGCCAAACATTTTTGGCGAGAAACTCCATGACACGCCATTACTATCTAAATTTTTTGTTTACATTTCGGACTTTAAGCCTAAAATGTCTGCAAAAACGCGGTTTTCACATGTGCAAAAACCACGTTTTTACACACAATTTACGCTATAAGTCCGAAATAAAAACAAAAAATTTACATAGTAAATGTGTGAAGTTTCTCACCAAAAATGTTTGACGAGAAACCATGTACACAGCGATCTGTTTTAACTTTAAAAAACATCAGAGAATTGCAGAATTCGTGGCACTGCGCAGAATTCGTGGCACTGCGCTGAAATAATCGCATAGCTCTGACCTCGCTAAAATAAACTAAAATAACAATACATTTCCACAAAAATATACTTCTACCAGCACACCAGTGAACAAATCATTCATTATTAATAACATAATTCCCTTAAAAACCATGTACACAGCGATCTGTTTTAACTTTAAAAAACATCAGAGAATTGCAGAATTCATGGCACCGCGCAGAATTCGTGGCACTAAGCAGAAATCATGACATTCTGCAAACCTCGCTAAAATAAGCTAAAATAATAACAAAAAAATTTAAAAAAATATATACTGTAAGCATAAACACAAACCGTGAAGAAATAATTCATTAATAACACAATCATCTTAAATACAATATTCATTAAATACATTACAAAATGCATTAACATTCCCTGAAATACACGAGAAAAAACATAGCTTCACTTACCATTCAAAATTCTTTCGGACTTATGACACGTCATAATGGGCGGCTGAAACTTTTCAACCACTTCCTTCAATCTAAAACACGCCATTCCCACGCACACACCGAAACTAAAAACGCAAAACAAAACCACGGCACCCACTAAACTTTCAACGTCAAAAGGGTTGCTATACCAAAAAAATCCCGCCAAAAACCATCGCGGAATACACAATCGCGCCAAAAACCAGCACAGAACACATATCGCCACATTTGACGACCTCATATATCCGGGGAGCAACCGGGGACTTATATCAGAGTAGAACCGTAATTCGTGTTATTTCATAATCGTCCTGTTAGTTCAATATAATAGGACTAACTATTCACTCCACAGCAGAGAAAAACAGATGAAATGTAGAATTTAAGGTGTGTCTGAAATTTTATGTTAATATTACTGTGAGTTTTATCTATTTTTAATTAATAGTTAATTTTAAATTGAAAGACTTTCCTATCACTCTTTTCACTCACGCTTTTCATGCTAGAATATAAATGAGATAGCGAGCGTTTGTTCAGATTGAGGTAGAAAGAAGTGCTATTTAAGCAATAGTTTCGGAAGTTACAGCGTGTTTGCCTAGTTCCCCAGGCCCCGCTGTGCCGTGATTTATTAGCGATTTGATTCTGTGGCGTAGAGTGCTTCTAGCCATTTAGATTGTTTCGCGGGTTTTTCTACGAAGCAGAGCATTTCCAGGGCCTTAAACTATTCAGTGAATCGTTAGGTTAATCTATCACATTTGAATTAGTTCAACATTACGTATTTCTGTTAAGCCAGAAGTACATAGTTTGTTTAAATCCAATCTGGGTAATTGTTAATTTTGTGTTCGAATAAAAGGGCTATTTACAGTCTTCTTCTGACTTTGTCTCTCTGCAGTTTAAGGCAAGAGGATTATTCCTCTGCAGTCTTTCTAGAGTTCACCGATTTATGCTACCAAAGAAAGTGACTCTACGTCACAAAGCATACTCGGTTGAAAATTATTTTAACATTAATTAAACAACTAAATACACCTTCAGCATCGACCAGATAAACTATTAAATTAGTCAAAAATCGGCGAATATGTATGACAATGTTCATTATTAGAAGCAAACTAATTGATAGGCATATTTTACTGAAACTTATAAGTTATTCTACAGCAGTATAATAGTAATTTATTACAGTTTAAGGTGAAATATTTCGAAATGATATCTAATAGCCTCTATTCAACAACATTCCTGTGCCATGCTCCATATACATATTTTAAATGTTGTTAGAGAATTGTAATTAGCAGCTCAAGTATTTAATATCAGTACAATAGCTCAACAATCTTATTCTGTGAATTGAATGAGTTGGACGTGTGTTATATGTGCTGATCGTGAACTACAACATTTACCGAGATTGATATTATATATCAGTATTAATTGTATTGTTTTCACTCCAGTGCTATCCTGATTTAGCGTACCTTCCGTATTCTTTCCCTCATCAAAATGATAATTTTTAATTATCTAGATCTGATGTTACTTTTTAGTATTTTATGATTTGAGTAACGTTATATCATTGCATAGTTCTCGCCCTCACAACTCCCCACTGCCCTATACTACTCATGACAAACAGTAATTACAACTGCCACAAAGGATCAGAACGATAAGGACCCATTAGAACTAAATGAAGACAGCAATATTCCATTACAGGTAGTAGGCATTTCGCAAATACATTCTGGTAGCAGTATAAGAGCACCAAGCGAACTTTCCAACATATCTTAAAAGCCATTATTCTAAGAAATGTAAAATACTCGAATCATTAAAGATTGAAGCACCATTTGCACTTCCAAGCAAGTTAGTCACAATTCTTACCGGATTCAAAACACGGTTCAATAAATGCACTTCAGTGCGTGAATAAATCAGCACACGAACTAAAATTATTTACAAGTTTATTTACAACATTAGCTATTTTAGAATTACTCTCAGAACGAAAGTTCAAAATCATTATTACCGACTCAGTCGGTTCTTGTAACAGTTCTACAGATCAGAGTGCAACAGGGTTGCCACAAAAATATGCAAAATCAAGCATTTACTTCAGCGCTGCTTAACGGCCAAATCGGCAGTCACAACAAAGATACTGAGAAGGTATATAGAAATTTATTGACGCTCGCAGTTGCAATCCTGTCCTAAGGGAAAACAGGAGGCAATGGATGAAATTGCACAAAAATCCTCAACAGAAAGTAATCACTTCATTTAAGTACGCTATTAATAACTTTGTAGCATACTACTTGGCAGGGGGAAAGAAATCCATTCAAAAAGAAATTGATATCCGCGGGTGCTTCAGCTGTTTGAGAGGAACAGACTTTAGCCTCTGTAGATGCAAGAATTAGAAAATCATGTATTTAAATCATAACAACAAAAAAGACAAATACACTGACTACCAATAAGTATTCGGACACCTGTGATAGAAAAGAAAAACTAACTTTATTCAAAATCAATAGTTGGTAGAGCCTCCACGAGAGGTAATTACAGCGTGAACCCTTCGGGGCATACTTTCCACCAGTCTTTGTATGACAGCTAGTGTTATTTTCTTCCACTCGGCTTGGAGAAAACATAGAAGTTCCTTCACTGATTTTGCACAGGTAGTGCACCCCTGAATTCGGCGATGCAACTCGTCCCAGAAGTTCTCGATAGGGTTCAGGTCTGGACTCTGGGCAGGCCAGTTCATTCGATGAACTCCAATGGCACCATACCAAGCCTTGGTTAACGTCGAAACATGACAACTGGCATTGTCGTCCTGAAAGTAACAGGGGTCGAACCCGTAAAACTGCCACAACGTAGGAAGCACATTATCATCCAAAATAGTGCAGTAGGCATCGCAGTTGAGCTTACCATGAATGGGGACCAAGGGTCCCACCTATACCAGGAGAAACACCCCCAGAGCATAATTCCACCTCTGCCGAACTTGACTGCTGGCACAATGCATTCTGGCAGGAGACGTTCTCCAGATAGACGCCAGAACCAGACCCTGCCATCCGAACGGTAAAGGGTAAACCTTGATTCGTCACTCCAAAGAACCCATTTCCACTGATCTACGGTCCAATTTCAATGTGCTTTGCACCACATTAACCGAGCAGCGCGGTTGGACTTTGTGATCAAAGGCTTATGGGCAGCAGCACAACCATGAAAACGAAGCAGATGTGCTTCCTTACGGATGGTATTCATTGAAACAATACTCCCGGATGCCTGTTGAAACTTTTCGAGGATGAGGGCCATCGGTTGGGTGCGGTTCTTCCGAATTTCTCTGGACAGCACTCGTCGGTCTCTATCTTCCAGTTTCGTTGGTCTGCCGACTCGGGGCACATTCCGACAATCACCGCTCACCTTCCACTTCTTAATCACATACGCCACTGTCGATTTTGGGTACCTCAGATCGCTAGATATGTCCCTTAAGGATCGGCCACATTTGTGGTACCCGATAATTATACCCTTCTCGAAATCAGAGAGCTTCCGAACTGCGAGGCATCTTTCATGCGACTAAAGCCGATACTGTTTCCTACACGATATATACCGGCGGAGTCCGTCACGTACCTTAGGAGGGCATTTGCATAGGTGTCCAAATACTTATTGGTAGTCAGTGTAGAAAGGTGGTCCAAAAGGACATGTCTGAACTCCTCTTTCAGTACCTCAAGAAATTTAAATAACTCGCAATTATAAACAGATGACAGCTTCATCATTCTCTGGAATCTCATACCCCATTCCCAGGGCAGGCTCACACTATTGGAGAAAACCTTATATTACCATCAGCTAAAGATACTGTTTTAACATTATTCAAAGAAAAAGCGGCTAATGTACCTGATAATATTCCGTTATTATATGATACAGTAAAGCGATGAATTCATGAACTAGCAAATTCCGTAAAAGAGATACTTATTCAAAAAAATAAATAAATAAAACACGGTGAACATTTCACATTGCAATTGAATGAAAGTACTGATGTAACGAAATTTGATCAAATATTAGTTCACATATGTTTCGAAGAAGATAAACGAATTGCCAATGAGTATTTATTTTGTGAATCTCTTCATGACAGAGCAACTGGATATGATATTTAAAAAATAATTGAAAATTTTATGTCTGAGTGTGATATTCCTTGAAATAAGTGCATTGCCGTATGCAGTGACGGAGCCCGCGTTTTAACAGGAAAATATTCCGCTGTTATTTCTCAAATAAAGGAAGTCACACCTGAAACTAAATTAACTGACTGCTACATTCATCGTGAAACTTTAGTAGCCAAAACAATCCCCGAAAACCTTAAAATCGTTTTGAATCAACCTTGTCAAAATTGTTAATTTATTAAAAGCCAAGCTTTGACTCAAGACTATCTATGATTTTACGCCAAGAGATGGGTAGTGAACATGAAACGCTTTTGTTACATTCAAAAGTAAGGTGGTTAGGAAAAGTTTTAAATCGTCTTCTTGAACTTCAGAATTTAAAATTTTTCTTTGTGATTCAAAATTAAAATTGCAAAAATGTTTACTTTTAGTGAATTATGGTTGACGCTTTTAGCATATTTAGCTGATATTTTCTAAAATTAAACGAATTAAATTTAGATTACAAGGACAAAGTATTAATTCGTTTACCATTAAAGATAAAATAAATGGAAGTATAAAAAAACACTAACTAATAATCAAAGAATTGGATAATAATATTTTACGTTTTTTACCACTTTTAGAAAGTTTCTAACCTTAAATAATTTGAAAATAAAATAAAAATTAGCATCTGACATTAGAAATCATTGTTTTTCATTGATACATAATTTGAACATGTATTTTCCCGAGGATTATGGAAAAGAAAATTGGATCAGTAATCCATTTTGTTCAAATGTATCTGAAATTTTATCTCGTGAAGAAAAAAACAATTGATAGAAATTTCCTGTGATCGAACTATAATTGAAAATTTCAAAAATAACACACTTATTAAGTTTTGGCTGAACTGAAAAAAAGAATTTAAAGGCCTTTCAAATAAAGCTACTACATTTTTATTGCCTTTCTGCACAATCTACTTGTGTGAAGAAGGATTTTCTTCCATGTTTATTTGAAAAATAAATACAGAACAAAATTAAAAGTGGATCCTAATTTACGGTTAAAAATAAATGAAATAAGATCAGACATAAAGGAATTGATCTCTCTTAAACAGCCCAAATTTCACACAAAATTTTAGAATTAAAATATTATAACCTAAGTTTTGATAATTAAAATGGTAACCAATTTTTAACCTATCTTTTTATGTGTGCGTATTTAATGTAAGTAACTAATAGGTTGTGCAAATGGCAAAAAAATATATATATCGTTTTTAATATTTCTATTGAGAAATTGAAAATTAATCATTGTAAAATGAGTGGTGGCACTAAAATTTTTCAATTTTTGTTTAGGTGGTTTGCGTTAGTTAAAAGGTTCAGAATCGCTGCACACCTTAAAAATTGAATCAGAACCTGGATGGTATTTTAGGATATGCAACAGCAAATAGACATCTTCGAAGAGAAATTCAAAAATTAATCGAGAACTTAGCAGCAAAAGAACAAGAATTATGTGGCCCGTGCAACATAAGTCCTCTTACCCTCTCCACGACTAGCCATATTAAAACTAGTGAAGAATACGATAGTCATATCGTCCGCAGAATTTTGCATATAATAACTGAGTCCTTGTACAGTCTTAAAATACATGAAATTACAAATTAATGTATATTCACTACTGCATGTACATTCATAGCAGTGATACGTAAAATTTAATTATTTAAGGTGTAATTGTAATAATGTGGCAAAAGCAAACTATGTGAATACATATTACGTATATCTTACCAACATGTATCATAAATAAGTCTCAAGTACCTTAAAACAAAACGTATACAAAAAACGAGCCATATGTAAAAATGTGCTGTATGTAAAAAAGACGGTTTTCACGAAATGTATGTAAAACAGAACTCACTGAAAGAACTGTAGAACTACAGTCCACAAAATACTGTGTAAAAAATATGGAAACAATCGTAATTGAAGTGAGATAACAATATGTAACAAATATGTAATAGCTCTTGTACCATGTAGACATAATATTTATGTACCAGCGTGCATATATGATAAAGTAACTATTCACAGCTATAAATGAAGCACCCCGGACAAGTATATGAGCCCTAAAATGTGCTGCTGGCAGTGATAGTGCTTGCAGTGTGGTGTGAGAACACTATTTTCTGTTTCAAGCCTAGGTTGAGTGGGATAGGCTAGCCTAGGCGTCTTCTAATGCAAGCCTAGGTTGGTCGGGATAGTTAAGAGAAAAAACTTGATGAATCATCGGTTGGTAAATACCTGGTGTTCCTCTACTCGTATCTGTACCTGTACCATTTGATATCAGATTTTGAGCATCCGTAATGACACTCCTCAAGAAACCGCTGAAGTTCTATACATACTGTTAGACAATTTATGGACCTTTTATTTTAATGTGTCTGATATATTGTTGCTAGTTCAGACAATCATCTATTTTGATACTCAGGTAATTGAGCTGTCTGACTATTTTGAAATTTTATCTTGAAGTTTGATATATGGAGTTATAAAGCCTGGCATTCTTAGGAAATATAAACTAGTGACTTTAAAAGACTACAGAATTGTCTTCAGAAAGAAAAGTCAGAAGAAGGCTGTATAAGAACCTTTTATTTGAACGGAAAAAAATAACAATGAGCCCACATGGATTTACACAAGCCAACACTTTTGGCTTAACTTAAAATGCGTAATTTTGAACTACAATCAAAGGTAATATATTTGCCAAACGGCTAGCAGGTAAAGTAACGCGAAGCTTAGGCTCTGGTTTGTAGAAAATCGGCTCGAATGGCTCGAAGCACTCAACGCCACAGAATGAACTCGCTATTAAGTCAAGGTAACAACGTGTCCTCAAGTAAGCAGAGAAAGCTCTAAAATCAACTTGCGTAACCTTCGCTTAAATACAATTCCTTTTCCCTCAATCTGAATAAACGCTCGCTATTTCATTTATGATCTGGCATGAAAAGTGTGGGAGAAAAGAGAGTGACAGAAAAGCACTGACACTTAAAAATAACTATTAGTTAAATGTAAATATATAAATCCTCACGACGTTTCCTGCCAGAATTTAAGTACACGAAAAAGAGGCCCTTAACGACATCGTTAAGAACTTAAGTTCTAACTACCTAACCTTACCAGAGCCTACCTCTTACAATAAAATTATATTTTAAATGTAATTAAAAATAAAAATTTGTTTTATACAATGCTCCGTCTCAGTCATATGTGCAATTTTTCAGCAGCTCATGTCTTTTCAGAAAATCAGGAAAGAAAAGGACTTTAGAAAAATGTTCTATAAATACATTATATAATTTTTTCAAAACACGTCCTTTAATTTTTCTACACTTTCATGCCACATATTTATTCCACAGTTAAATCTCTTCCCCCATTGTTCTTCAGAAGAACTAGAATGTACACTGGTGTGCAAAACTTAAGGCGACGTGAGCATACACAAAACGCGTGATGTTGGCGCGCAGCTCAACAGTAGAATAAAAGGAAGGACGGGGACGCAATTCAACACATTCGCTGCAAGTGCCAGTGAGTCAGTTCGTGAAATATGGCTAAAAGAAATCACCTGGACGACTTCACACGTGAAAGAATGATCGGAAAGCTGGAGGAGGGGCGTACTCTCACCAGTGTAGCTGCAGAGTTGGGAATCAACAAAAGTGTCGTTTCGCGCGCTTGGAAGGCGTTCCAAACCACAGGTACAGCTGTTAGAAAGGTTGGTGGTGGCCGCCCGAGGACGATATCTGCAGGGGATGACCGCTATATCGCCCTGCAGGCGAAAAAAGGCCGACAGCAGTCAGCAAGCGCCATTGCTGAGCAACTCTGTACAGCAACGGGGCGACAAGTGTCGCGGTTTACTGTGACCAGACGTCTTCACAAAGGAGGCCTATTCGCTCGCCGTCGTGAACGCTGCCTCCCGTTGAAAGTTGGCCACCGACGCCACCGTCTACAGGGGTGTAGAGAGCACAAAAACTGGACAACTGATCAATGGAGTCGTGTCCTCTTTACGGATGAGAATCGGTTCAGTGTCAGAAGGGATTCTCAACGCATTTTGATTTGGCGAGAGGTCAGGACCCGGGTTTATCCCAGTAACATCAAGGAAAGACACCGTAACGTTGGTCCTAGAGTTCTTGTCTGGGGAGGCACTATGCTGAACGGGCGAACTGAGCTCCACGTTTTCGACAGAGGGTCTGAAACCGGGGATCGCTATTATGAGGAGGTACACCTTCCCCATGTGCGTCTATTTCGAGGTGCCATTAGCCCAGACTTAATTTTTATGGATGACAATGCACGGCCACATCGGACTCTTGCTGTTGAGGAGCTACTGGAAAGTGAAGATATCACTCGAATGGATTGGCCAGCGTATTCCCCAGATTTAAATCCCATCGAAAATGTGTGGGATGCTTTGGGGAGACACATTGCAGCACGCTTACATCCTCCGGAGAACACCCAACAACTCAAACAGATGCTGATTGAGGAATGGGCACTATGTTTTACCAGCTGGTTCTGAGTATGCGGAGATGGCGCGAAGCAACCATTGCAGTGAGGGGAGGGCATATCCCATATTAAGGAACATCTGCTTGTTGTTCTTCCTCTTGGATAGACAATCATGAGTCACGATACTATGCGTTCAATAAAGCTTGTTTTTGTTTGATTTCATACCGTAATCATTGTATTCCTTTTCAGCTCCAATGCTCTCGTCATCCTTTACGTACATAATACTCTCCTTCATTTCTGTATTTCATATCCCTCAGTTGATTTCGCGTGGAGTTATGGCAAAAAACCCTGCTGTTGCTTAGGTTTTGCACACCAGTCTAATAGCGAAAAGAGTGTCTTTTGTGTCACTAACCAAAGCGTGTGTGTCACTAACACACGCTTTGGTTAGTAAGAAAAGAGTATCACAAACCAACGACCTACGTGTTAGTAGCACTTGACACTCGAGATCTCAAGGACACCCTATTCTCAAAGCTCCACCTAATGTGCTAACAAGAGGGGTGATTTGAACTTGATCGTTGGCTACAGAACATAACTTACCACATGCACACAACTAACTTTACTTAATTTTTCTCAATTTGGTAGCTTGCACATCTCATTCATACAATATAATTCAATTTTTATATCTATGCAAGTCTTACTAAACTATATATATATATATAT
>KK118205.1:0-24709 GCA_000611955.2 Stegodyphus mimosarum | reverse complement strand
GTAAGATGCATATATATATATATATATATATATTTGCAAATACCTTTCATAAAAAATATAATTAATTGAATAAACCATTTACAATAGAATTCAGCTTGCACTTTACATCGAGATACACGAGTTGCTTTGAAATTCTTAATATTTGCACTCGCATTTCCTGATAGCAGTCTCTCGGACTAAACTTGCGTTCTTATTTCTCGAGTAACATTAAAATAAATATAGACAGTTACAATTTAAGTTCCGAGCCGTTTCTTTTTGGTCTTTAATGGACTAAAATAACCTCATTTGAGGTAAAACTGAAATGAATTTAGCAACTAGTCCTTTTGGATATAGAATGAAACTGAACTTTACTAAGATGAAAATAAAATTGAACTTACTTTTTCGATCTTTGGCGCTCCTCCATACGTCTCTTGACAAACTCCTTCCAGCTTGGCAACGCTTCTATTTGTCGGATTCTTAGGCCTTTGCGAGGTTGGTAGTTTTCCTCATTTTCGTTGCCGCCTCTCGGAGCCTTGGGAATTTCGTCCGGAACTGGGGCTATCGGCTGGGTCAATCCTTTGCTTCCGCCTCGTCGAACTGTCTGTTGGTTTTCCCCTTCGTCGATCAGGCACTCGGACTCGCTGAAGTTTCCTTGGCGCCTCCGCAGCTTGTTAGGCTGGACGCTTGTTCCTTAGTCGTCTCGATGTCGGAGCTTCTCCGCATTTTTAGTCTGCTACTGGATCTCCCTTTCAGCGTTTTTGCGCACTTCGAATATCTTCTGGGGGCTCTCGTTGGCTCCTGGATTCAGCGCGTATTGTCCCCTTTGGCTTCCTTGCTTTCTTTTGGCTGCGGGCCTTCTTTGCATGTTCTATGTTCGTAGATGCCTTTCGTTTTGCGGATGGCATTTGCACTTCTATCAGAGTGTGCATGCCTTCGCTGCTTCTCATGGCATTTGCATTATCATCTTGATTTTCCTGTAAAATACCTTTAAATATTTCCATTTTATTCTTATTATTGGAAGTTTTAATTTGATCCAAATTTGCAAATACTTGTTCCCCATCTTTACTTTTAAAGTACACCACTCCTTCTCTAATTCTTTCAATGACGTATGGTCCCTGAAATTTAGGACACAATTTGGCACTTCTCTCGTCGCTTGCCGATGATAACGACGATGCTTAATGTTTAACACCTCATCTCCCACTTTATAATGAGCTTCTCTTGATTTTTTATCATAATATGCGTTTTGTTTCTCCCTTGCTCTGTCTGAATTTTAACTGCTTCATCTATTAGTTTTTGGATATCTTTTATTTGAAATTCTGGGGTTCTCTTCTGTATAAAGAAATAATTTGTCCCGTGGCATAATTAACTTTCGGCCTAAGAATAGCTAGGCTGAACTTTTCCCTGTCTTATCATGCTTCGCTGTTCGTAATGCATACGCTAACTCATTGACCTCGCTATCCCAGCGCTTATGATAATTTCTCATGTAACAACGTATTATTTTCACTATATTCTTGTTTACACGTTCAGCTATGTTGGATTGCGGCCGATAAGGTACCATATTTAGGCGGAGTATGTCAAGTCTAGTATATAACCTTTCAAATAGTTGAGACACGAACTGTTTAATGGAGTTTAATGGAGATTTTGGGACATATTTATTTAAAAACGAATCTGTTACTATTATAGCTGAGGCTCTTCTCAGAAGGCTATTTCAAGCCATTTAGAAAAATGATCAGCTATAACGAGTAAATAACGAGTTTTGTTTATTTCGCTGCACGAAAATGGACCCAACAAGTTGATCCCGACTAATTCGTTAGGGAATGTTGCTTTTATATTTTTTAAGTGCACGGCGGAGCTATAGTTAACGTCCTTATTTAACTGGCAAGTATGGCACTTACGAACTTCTCCAACATACGCACTTACGAACTTCTGCAACTTCGTAAATACATCGGCTTACGAACTCTTTGTACTGGATTTTTTAATTCCCAGGTGGCCAGACATTAGCAAATCATGTAATTCACTTACAATCTTTAACCTTAAAGTTGCTGGGATAACCGATCTAAGTTCATAATTTTTATTTGTAGACTTTGACTGTCTCTCGTGAATGAAGTATTTTTGATGTCAGCATAGCGCAGTTTAGTGTATTTGCTTTCATCATCTAACTTTGTTCTTGACAGCACATCAGCCACTATGCTTTCTTTTCCCGGGGTATGTTGATAATTAGGTTAAGCTCTTGAAATTTAAGTGCCCAATGGATCAATCTTGGTGGCAAATTTTTCCTGAATATAAACTTTGTTCTTGACAGCACATCAGCCACTATGCTTTCTTTTCCCGGGGTATGTTGATAATTAGGTTAAGCTCTTGAAATTTAAGTGCCCAATGGATCAATCTTGGTGGCAAATTTTTCCTGAATATAAACGTCTTAGGCCGCATGATATGAATTAACTGTAATGTGCGATCTGCCAAAATATACTCAACTTTTGTACGACTAAAAAAACTGAAAGTGTTCTGCGCTCGGTAGCAGTATAATTTCTCTGTGTGGGATTTAGTGTTTTGCTTAAATACGCCACTGGCTTTCGTTTCTGTATGAGGACCGCACCCAGTGCATAATCTGAGGAGTCTACCGAAATTTCCAAGTCTTCGTCGCGTTCCAGGAATTTTAGCATGGGGGCCTCGATGAGTGCCTCAAATTTTTTCAAACGCCGTACTGGCCTCGGATATCCAGTTAAAACGAGGCTCTTTCTTTTTAACTGTAACAACAGTTCGGCGATTTGAACGAAGTCTTTAATGAACGTCCTATAGTAAGAACGCATACTTAAGAAGGAAGAAAGCTTTTTTTTTGCAGTATTTAGCGGAGGGTAATTTTTAAATCTTTTGTTTCTGTGCCTTTACTGGATATTTCGTATCCTAGATACCGAAGTTCTGGAACAGCGAACTTACATTTCTCGGCATTTATTTTTAGTCCAGCTTCATTTAGAAGCGAAAATGCTTCGTGTAAATCTTTGACGTATTGAGTGACGATTTAATTTCGCTTGTTATTATAATGCCATCCAAATAAATGAAAGTGCTTTTTCTGAGAACTGGCCGCACGATCGTGTCTATGATCTTTGGAAAGTGGCAGGTGCCCCACATAATCCAAACGGCATTCTTAAGAAAGCGTATATACCGAACGTTGTGATAAATGCAATTTTAGGTACATCTTCAGGTTTCATGCCAATTTGGAAATATCCGGATGTAAGGTCCAAGGTCATCATAAATTTTTTGGATTTAATTTTTCGAATTATTTCTTCAACTATGGACAAGGGATAGACTGGGTACTTTGTAACAGAATTCAGTTTTCTATAATCTACGGCGAAAGGCCATGCTTTATCGTTATTAGGTGGAGAATTGTTCTTTTTCCTATACAAAAACAAGGGGCTCTCATACGGACTGCTCACAGATATAATTATTTTGTGTTTTAACCATTTCTTCTATATGTTTTTCAATTACTTTTCCTTTAGCCGCATTAAACCAATATGGTTTACACCTAATTGGGGGTTGCATTATCCGTTTGAATTTCATGATTCACAATATTCATGAAGCTGGGGTTGTCATCAATATGATTTGAAAATCTGCTTACCAGCGTTTCCAGTTTCTTTTTCTCTTCTGGCTGTAAATGTTCTAAGGCGAGCTGCGGTGGCTGGACTTTCTCTTCTTTGATTTTCTTCATTTGTAACTCTAAGATGGAATCACAAAATAAAGATGAGCCCCTGCCGTTTTTGAGAAGTCTAGCCCTAGAATTACGGCTGCTTTTAGGTTTCGTAGTACAAATAAAATTACCTTAAGGACTTCATCTTTTATTTGCATATGCAGTAATATTTTACTGTTACATGTGCATTGTTTTCCTTGTGCGACCATAAACTTCTCCCTGCCTAATTTAAAAAGGTCTATGTTTACGAAAGCATTTTTTAAAGAAAGTTTCCGTAATGAAACTTCTTTGAGCTCCGGTGTCTATGAGAGCGGGGATATTATTTAACAAAACTTGCACTAATGGCAGTTCAAAATTTCTTATTACTGCAGTATTTAATTTAATTTCTGAGAGATTTTCTTCATTCCGGGGTGACTGCACCCTCTCAACAGCATCGCATTTCCGTTTAACTGGTTCCCTTGCTTTTACTTCATTTCTGCCCCGCTATTCCCAGTTAAATTTTTTTTTCTTATTAAATTTCTTCTTTGGCGCAGACTGCGGTTTTTGCTTAGGCATTGCTCTAACACCTCGCTCTTTCGGCCTCTCACAAACCTGTCATTCCACGCTTTTCTGCCACGCGTCGATTTTGGAGCTTCGCGGATAATTCAAATAAATTTTCCAACGTTGATGGATTCCGAAGCTAAAAAAAGTAATGAATTTGGAGTAGCTGCATGGGCGGTTTCGTGTTTTTCCCTATGTGTAACTTGCATACTAGCCAGTTTCCCTTAAAATGTCCTCCCCGAAGGCATCTCTTCTCTTAGGCAAATAGCCCTCGACGCTTTGCCATAATCACATAAACTGCCAGATCCTTGATTTTATACTGGAATTTGTTGAATAGTTCTATCTCGAGCTTGACTCTATACTTTACGATGGTGAACGTTTTAATTAATGCCTGATTGTAGAGAATATAATTAAGACTTACTTCCTGGGTCTGTAGCTTAGAATGAAGTTGCTTCATCCAACTGCACTGGTCAGGCCCATCTCCATCTCCCTTTTTTTTGTTAACACATAAAGCTAACATCTTTCGTTTCAGTGCTGCCATCTAGTGAGAGCATTATGAAGTAAATGATAAATGTTTTGTTAGTAATTCTCCCTTTCATCTATCGTAATAAATTTAAATTGAACTTTTTTATTTTTTAAATTTAATAAATTTCCTTCTTCTTCAGCTATACTCATTATAATTCTTGTTATTCCTCTACTGGAATTATTAACTTTGAAAAAGATTAATTTATCAAATTTTTGAACAATTTTACTACCAGGATGATATGCATTCACAAATGTATGAATTATTTTTGTTGAATGTTTATCTAGTTTTGTATACTTCGATTATACTACAAGGAATATAAATATCGTCGGACAAGTATTCAATATTAGCGTGATCATAACCTACTTGCCATCTTTCTTCATATATTTTTAGTTTAAATCCTAAAACTTTATAAAAATTGCTTTCAGTTAAATTAATATTATAATTTTCTGCTAATTGAAGACTAAATTTATTTTCTTCTTAAATTGCTCCAATTTGAATAGGTGATATGAATTTTTTTAATTTTTCTTCTTTTTCTTTGTCATTTAATTGTTCCTGACTAAAACGTAAACTTTGGATGCGAATATTTAATCTAGCAAGAGTATAGAATCCATCAGAAATAACTAGTTTATTCCATGTTTTTCCATTCCAGTATTTAAATTTATTATTATTATAAAATTCGTTGATATTATTCCATGAAACCTCCATGGAGAATTCCTGTAAAACTCCTAAGAATCTTCCTGTAATCCTCCTGAGAATTCATGTTGAAAAATGAAGAAATATTGAAAATTCTTCGGTGAATTCTTGTGAACTCTCATTTTTTACTAAAACTAATGTATTCATTTATTATGGATGAAAAGAAGAAAGCAAAAAAGAAGCAAAAAGCTTCACTTTTCATGAATGAAAGGTCTAGTCTGAAAGGTCTAGACCAAGAGCTAACGTATTTATTCCATCTTCTAAAATATATCTTTTATCGTCTTTTGATGATAAAGCTAATTTTTTTATTTTTATAGAAATGATTTCATGATTTATACTTTTAATAAGATTCATTGATCTATAGAAATTGATTTTTTCAAATAACCTTTTTTATAATCTTTAAATGAAATTTTGTTTTTAACCACACATTTCTGAACACCTTTTGATTTTTGAATTATTTCACGGTCAGTTTTATTTCCATGCACTGGATAGCTATCTTAATCCTAAAAATCCTAGTAATATTTTCCCTCTCCTTTCATATTTCCAGTTTCCTAATACTTTTATATTTTTGAAGGATGTAAGGTACATCCTAAGTTTATAGCAGTTGTTTTTAGTTTTATTCACCTTTCCTGTCTCTTCTAGCTCCAGCTTACAGTTCGTTACCAGAATGAGTTTTTAGAATCGCGTTAAATTCAAATGAGAAGCAAAGCAGTATTTAAATCGAAGTTCCACTGATTTCGATAGAGAAAATTAGGATTCCTGAATAGCGCGCTTTTGCCTACGTCTCTCTAAGCTGCTACTACGCTCGGCCATAATAAGTGCCCTTGATAGCTTCGCTAGCTAAGTTAATATTACGGACCAACTAGTTTAGAAATTGTGTTAGCTTCAGTTAAATCTCCTTAGTTAGTTCTTATTTCTGACACTTTTAAGCCCAAGTGGAAGAGTAGTTGTACGCCCTGAGAAAGGGGCCATCTGTGAAACTTTATTTTGAGTAATAAAGTGTAATTAACCTTTCTTGAGTTAAGTCTCTGTTTTTGATCTTAAGCGATTATTCGCTTAGATGTTCACTAAGTTCTTCAACACTTAGTTATTAGATAAAAGTGAGAAACCCTACAAGGAATATTATATCTATTTTGGGATAATATCATGTATCAAAATAATCAATCATTATTTCCATATCTGCAAAAAAATCTTCTGTTTCAATGTCATATGTTAAACTATTTGTATCTATATAGTAATGTGAGATCTTTATATTTTGGTTTTATTACATTATAATCAAAATCATACATTAAATGCTTTGATAAATCTAAAACACACGTTCCTATATAAATCGGTTTATTTAATTTTACTTCTATTTTATTCATATAAACAACTGCTAAATTTTCAGTAAATAGTGTTCTTTCTTTTCCTCCTTTCAAATTCGGTTTAACAATCAGTTTTTAAACTTGATTATAATGAGTGCATAATCTTATATGCATTCTTTTTCTAACATTTTCAATAGCTTTTCCATATGGTACATTATTCATTAATTTATAAAATTCTTTGTCAAAGTCATTAGTAGCTTTTCCCTCATCTCAGTATTTAAGTCTGCATATTTTTTAACCAATCTGATTGTATGAATTCTGAAATTCTATAACCTTTTTTAATTTTAAAAATACTTCTAAATATTGTTTCAAACTTTTATAATCTACAACGTAATTAGTTTTATTGTGGGGTTCCACCCTTTAATCTAACAGCTGAATGTAAGGAACCTTTTGCACAGATTAGGTTACTCAATTATGGCAAAGCACACGAGGGCTATCCGCCTAAGGGGAGGGATGCCTTCGTGGAGGACTTTCTAAGGGAAACTGGCTCGTATACACGTTACACATGGGGAAAACCACGAAAACGCCCATGCAGCCAGCCCGTTCGCGGGATTCGAACCTCGGACCGAACTACCAGTGTTCAGCGTCTTTACCGCTCGGTTGCTGGTGGGCCCCCTTTTGCACAGATAAGCGAATAATCGCTTGAGTGCATGAACAGAGACGTAAGAGTTAAGAAGGGTTAATTACCCTTTATTTCCCAAAATAAGATTCAACACAGTAGGCTCCTATCTCAGAGCGTACAGCAAAGCCTTCACTTGGACTTGAACTTAAAGTAATAAGAACTAAATTAAAAAGATATAGCCGAAGCTATCAAGGTTCTAAGTAGTTGGCCCCTAAATCTCAGTTAAGTAGGCGAAGCTATCAAGGGCCTAAAGTTTGGCCGAGCGTAGTAATATCTTAGAGAGAGACGTAACCCAAAAGGCAAACGCGCGCTAGTCAGAAACTTTGGCTCTCTAACGAAGTCAGTGAAACTTTGGCTCTCTAACGAAGTCAGTGGAACTTCGGCTCTCTAACGAAGTCAGTGAAACTTCGGCTTAAATACTACTCTTACTCATTTGCATTAAACGCGATTCTGAAGACACATTCTGGTAGGAAATTGTAAGCAGAAAACTGAAAGGATAGGAAAGTAGCTTTAACTAAAGATAACTGTTAAAAATTTAGGAAAAAGGTTGTTTCCCCACCCCAGTTTAACTACTCGAAGAATAAGGTCTCAAAACGACCTTGTTTAAGAGTGTAAATTCTACAAAGCTCGTTAATCTTTAAACTTCTAAAATTCTGCATTTTTGAATGAATTTCATTAATAAACCTTTTCTGTTTAGAGTCAGCTTCACAAAAGTATCTAAAGCTAGACTAAATCTAAGAGAAATAACACATTCACAATTTGACTTTTGTTTACAGACAATGCTTCATCTTGACTTGTATTATGATATCCGTCTTGGTCCTTGCAAATTGTCTGGAAGGAAATAGAATTAGTTATATCTTTCACAAACAGTTTCCATTTTCCTTACCACTATACTTTATTGAATTTTTTTTGGCCATTAAACAGCTTTCATTCACACGTGATTTAAGTCTACTTTCCCCCATACGCTCTCCAGAAATTGTTCTGAATGAACTGAGCGTGTTATTTGTTGTATTGCCGCGAATATACGCTACCATCTACACAACAGCTACGATTTGTTAAAACGTGACATTCCAGACCCCAGAAAACTTCCTAAACACAAAACTACATCTAATGTGCTAAAAGAGAGCTTAATTTAAATTTTTTTTAAAGTATAGCCTGGAGAGCCTAACTTTGAACACATTCAATCTATACTTTCTTTCTATTCATTCATTATACGAAGTGTTTGGCACTTACACTTTGACTCAAAACTTATATTTGTACTAGTTTAACTTTACAGTACTTTTACAACTGACTTTTAAAATTTCTACTTTCAATACAACATTTTAACATATAACATTTTTAAAATTCCTTTACATCATTAGTTGTAGTTGCTATACAAAATTTAAAAACTTTGGCTTCAATCTTAATTTTAAGTTTGTAGGGAGTCATATTTATTTTAAATAACCAGTTAAATTTAATTTTAAGTTACTTTCCTATAGGCCTTCATTCCCCTAATTGTCAGTGCCAGAATATTTAAATCTGGTAGCTCTCGTAAGACATGCAAATTTTACCAGTGGAAGAAAAAGTTTAAATATCTTTCCAGCAGAGAGAGAGAGTCTGGGAAATCTCTGTGCGTGGTTATACGCAAACTTCCGCTTAGTAGTTATTGCTGGTTAGACGTGGCTTAGTAGCTATTATCTTGCTGCCACTAGACTCATCTACGCTCTGTAGGATACAGGATTGTATGAGCCCTGTAGTTTAATTCTACTACTTGTGAATATCTCCCATTTTGAGTTTGATTCTACTGTTTCAGTTACCGCCCAAGCACAGGCGTAGTATGTTAGCGTCAAGTTGACGCATTGTAAATAATTTAAAGAGTTTAATAAAGGGAAGTTTTAACCCTTCTTTGGTGCAATCACTATTTCTCCAGATTCTGCACAGCAGATAGACAGTAGAACCTTACACGTTAACAACTTTCACTATCAGTTGAAATTTTTCCGTCTGAAAACATTTACGAACTAAATTCTCGCAACTTGCGAATTCTCAAAAAGAGATATTTACAACCTAAATTCTCTTCAACTTCGAATACAAAAATCTTTCTGTTTAAAAGATGATTACAAACTAAATTCTCGCAAACTTGCGAGTTCAACTTCTAGCTTTAAACAGATTTAGCAACTTTAAACAACATGACATAAATTGAACTTTTAACGCAAAATAAGCAACCAAAGAAAGTTTTTCACTTATCTTTTTCTTTCTAAATTATTTCATTCTGATTAGACAGAACTCCTGGAATGTAGGATATTTGAGTACTTGCGGTCTCCTCTTTCGACTAGACTGGCTAGTAACTTCCGTTGGCATGTTCTTTCGTTTCATTCCTCTGTCTATTAGACGTGCTGATTTCCTTGCAGGCTGAGGGCTCTGGTCTCCTCTTTGCCTTCCGGTAGCCACTTCGTTGTTCGGGATCTTCAACCCTCCGCTTGATTTTCGTGGTTTGATGAAATGGAATGGTTCCCGCGTCGGCTGTTCTTTTTCCTCTGGCGATTCTTCGCTCTGAAGCTCCTGTAACCTCCTTGGGGTGGTTTCCGCCTGGAAACCCTGACTCTGTGGCGAAGTCTCCTTTGTTGTATTCGGATTATGTTGACGAGTTACTCGTTTTACTGCACTGCCATCCACAGTTTTCTTCCTTTTTACAGTCGGAACTTGAGTTAGCTATAGGGAAACTTTCCTCATTCGCCTTTCCGCGGTTTTCCTTTTTCTCTTTTTCCCTGACCCTGAACCTTGCGGCTCGGCTGCTGCATACGTTTGGCCGGTGTTCCTTCCGTAATTTCGGCTTGTTACCTTTTGGTTGTTGGAGTGGGAGGGGGTCCAGCTCGGTGTTTGACTCATTGAAGTTCTTGGCACTCTTCCAGGATCCTGCAATAAATCTGTTAAAACTTGGAAGTCAATACGACTATAATATGTTTTTATGTGATCAATATTAGCAATTATTTGCTGGTCATTTGCAGCCTTTGAATAAAAAGCCGAATGCTTAATTCTTTCAATAATGAATGGCTCTTCAAACCTTGCCTCAAACTTAGCCACTCTGTTGTTCAGTGCAGACGGTAACGAATCTTTTAATTTCAAAACCTTTTGACCGACCGTATATTCTACATCCCGTCTATTTCTATCATAATAGAGCTTCTGCTTCTGCCTTGATGAATCAGAATTTTTGATGCCCGCGTTAATAATTTCCTGGATATCCTTCAATCTAAGTTCTTCTTGCCTTAAAATTGTTCTTCCTAAAAATAGTTCTGCGAGGTTTTTTTTGTGCGGTATTATGCTTCTCTGTTCTCAGGCAAAGCCTAAATCATTGGCACAGTTGTCCTAACGGTCATGATAATGCTTAACGTATCCCCGAATAATTTTAACTACATTTTTATTTACCCATTTCGCAATATTCGATTACGGTCTTTAAGATACAATTTTTAGATGGCGTATGCCAAGCCCTGTGCAAAAAATTTTAAATGAATTACTTACATATTGTTTACCATTATCTGATATTACTTTTAAAATATACTTGGTTAGAAACGAATCTGCTACTATTTTTGCTGATGCTCGTTTAAGGGGAATTATTTCCACCCATTTTGAGAAATGATCCACAATGGTTAACAAATATCTATTTTTATTAATTTTTGTTCTAGAGTACGTTCCGAGCAAATCAATGCCAAACAATTCATTTGGAAAAGTGGGTTTTATGTTATTTAAGTACCCGACCGAGTTGTAATTAACGTCGTTAAAATTAACTGACACAAATGACATACGCCGTTACCCCCTTGTGCAACTGCGGAACATACACCGCTTCGCGGACCCTTTGCAAAGTTTTTCTAATCCCTCAATGCCCCGAAATTGGAGAATCGTGCAGCTCCTCTAAAACATTCAAGCGTAGACGACCTGGGACCACTGGTCGGTATTCTTGATTATCGTTAGTTATTTTCATGTAAAACAGCAACTTGTCAAAGATTTCATAATGGGCCGCACTATTGCGAATAGCCGTTAAGTCTACATGCTCAAAATTTTCGGGGTCTTCAAGATATGTGTACATATCCTTGAATTCAGGGTCCGTTTTTAATTCGAAAATTGTTTCACGGGATTCAATTATTTTAGCAATTAGCATCGTAAAGCTAACTGAATTTCCTTCTTCGGCGATCTTAATTCTTGATATCCTTTATCCTTCTTGATTTATCTTTAGCAATTAGCATCCGCAACTACGTTTTCTTTTCCCGGGGTATGTTTTATTATTAAATTAAACTTTTGCAGTTTTAACGTCCAACGTATAAGCCGGGATGAAAGATTTTCCCCCGAGTACAAGCGACCAACTGCCGCATGGTCTAAGTATACTGTTATTGGGACGCTTCCGAAGTAAACGCGGAAGTTTTGTACCGCTAGTAGGACAGCGAGAGTTTCTCGTTTAATTGCGGTATAATTACGCTGAGTTTGGTTTAAAGTTTTACTAAAAAGGCTATTGGCTGCCATTTTGGAAAGAACTGCGCCAATTGCGTAGTGTGATGCATCTGCTGCAATTTCTCCATTTTGGTCCTCTTCCGGGAATTTAAGAACTGGGGCGTTAATTAGGTCGTTTTCAATTCTTCAAACGCCGTGTTCGCCTCCGTTGTCCACGTGAATCTAGTTTTTTTTCTATTAAGAACCAGCAAGGGTTCAACTATTTTTGCAAAATCCTTTGTGAAAACTCTGTAATAGGAACACATGCCCAAAAAAGAAGATAATCTCTTTTTTGGGCATGTGTTCTTGGCCGTATTTGGAGGTGGATAACTTTTGATCGCTAAAATTTTCGAATTGTCAGTTTCAATACCGTTTTTCAAGATTTCATAGCCGAGGTACCTTAATTTCTTGGCGGCAAATTTGCATGTCTGTGGATTAATTTTCAGGCCCGCCTCATTTAATAATGTAAAAACCTCATCTAAAAGTTTAATGTGTTCCTCCAGGGCAGTGGTCGGCAAACTTATTAGCCAAAGAGGCAATATGAACATTACAACAATTTAAAAAAAAATTGGGAGCCAAATCTGCTTCTTTAGTAAACTTTTATTGCACTAAATAAAACTAAATTTAATACTTAATAAATATTTATTAATGCAAACAATGTGTTTGCATCTCCTTGGAAAGTTTGAGTAAGTCAGGTTTGTATGTTGTTGTTTTTAATTTTAGGTATGATTCCAAGTTCTCATCAATAAGACGACTTCTCAGTTTACTCTTGATAATGTTCATGCTTGAAAAAGATTGTTCGCATATACATGTAGAACCGAAAAGGGAAAGAACAGCAAACGTGAGCTTTTTCAGCGGATCGTAAGAGTCAGGAATGCTATTCCAAGCGTTGGTGTTGTGAACTAAGATCACATTTTTTCTTCTCCAATACTTCTAATTCAATACAAAGACGTTAGAATTTCAAGCGCAATATCTCCTTGTTTTTTTCAAGCGCAATATCTCCTTGTATCGACTAGAAAATTTCAAGTCGGTTATCGTAGCATTAAGAGGATTTTTGACAAATGCTAAAGTTGCTCTGCTGTTTTTAAATTCCTGAAACCTGCTGAGAAATGCTACCCTCATGTTTAAAATTATTGTTTTAAAATGGTGTTTATCAATAGAGGAATTATTCTCTTGGCGATGCTTCAGCAAGCTCGAAAAGTGAAACAATGTTTCCCTTTCAAAATCCTGTGCAAAAATGGATAATTTGTTTTCGAATGTTATTACTTTTTCTAACATCGAAAAAATTAAGTTTCCTTTCCCTTGCAGTTTACAATTAAGCTGATTTAGATGAGACGTAACGTCTACCACGAAAAAAAAGTTTTGGATCCACTGATCATCTGTTAGTTCTGGATAGTGAACGTCCTTCTCAAGGAGAAAGGCTTTAATTTCCGGAAAAAGGGATGCGAAACGTTTTAAAACTTTCCCTCTTGATAGCCAACGTACCTTGTTATGAAGCAGAAGATCAGCATACTCACTCTCCATTTCAAATAAAAATTCTTTGAATTGGCGATGATTAAGAGCTTTAGCTAAAATGGAGTTGATAATGATAATCACTAATTCCATAACTTTACAAATTTCTTCCGGAAATATTTGCACACAAAGCGCTTCTTGGTGAATTATACAATGGTAAACAAGTATCTCGTGATTAATTTTTTCTTTCAAAAGAGCAACAACCCGTTTTCTTACGCCGGTCATACTTTTGACCCCATCTGTCGAAATCGACACAGTTTTATCGAGGAGAATATGATGTTTATCCATACACTCAATTACAGCATTGGCGATATCTTCTCCACGCGTCTGACTTTTGAGTGGCAATAATCCTAAAAGTTTTTCTTTAGAGCCTGAATGAGACATAAATCTTACAAAAAGTGAAACTTGCGCTGTATCATTTATGTCACAAGACTCGCCAACTGCTATTGATAAAGCCGAAACTAATTTCAGATCTTCGATATGCTGGGTGGTTATATTCGAACACATTTTAATTGTTCTATCTTTAATGGTTTTGGCAAACAATGGTAACTCTTTAATTCTTTTCAGAATATCTGCTTTGTCCTTAAAATCCCGAAATAGCTTTTCGGATGCACTTATAAAACAATTTTTTATGTATTCGCCGTCTGTGTACGGTTTTCCTCTCTTAGCAATTTCTTGGCTACAAACAAAACTTGCTATATTAATATTGCTGGAAGATTGCATCCGTTTATTAAACACAGAAGTTGACGACTCTTCTGAAGTTCCTCAACTGCTTTCTTCCTTGCATCACCGGTAGGCTATTTAGCGCTAAATGACGCGTGCTTTCTTGTAAAGTGTCTCTCTAAATTTGACTTCTTGTTATGCGCGAATTTCTCCTTACAAATAAGACATGTTGGAAGTCGATTCAAGTTTTGAATAAACGCAAAGTTCTCGGTCCACTCAACTTTAAATTTGCGGTTTTCATCTTCCCTTTTTCTTTGCTTTTCTTTTGGTAGCCATGTTAATTGGGGTGCCTATAAAAATATTCCAAATATATTTTTTTCTAAAGCCATCAGTAGAAAATTATTATTATTATTAAATTGATGAAAATAAAAATTAAAAAAAATCTTTTTAAAAATACAATTTTATTAATATAGGTAACTGCACTAAAAAGAAAAAATAATTTTTTCCATCATCAGAATAACAAAACTTTTAATATGACCAAAAATGGAAGAAAACTTCCAACATTTAGACAAATAGAAGTTATCGAAAAATCAATTAAAAATTTTGTACAGGAACTGCAAACATACATAGCAGGTGTAATAAAATCGTATAAAAATACCTGTAAGATGTGCAGATAGATTAAAAAATACAACAACTTTTTAATAAGACAGGACAACGGCAGATACGGTAGATAACACAAAATTGTTCACACTGCAACTGCTGCTCTGTGATGCCAATTTGTACCTTCACCACTTTATAAAAAGCATGCACGAGCATGCCGGTAGCTTGTACATGGTTTATGTTTACGTTTCGAAAACTAATAAAATTAAACTCCATGTTCGTTACATATTTTTACAACAATATAAAATTTTAATTACCTATCTATCTTTTTACTCAAACAAAAAATTATGCATGTTCTCGATTTATAGAAGAATTTTAATTTATCAAAATAAGATGTAATTTTTTTCTTACCAAGTTTTTTTTAAATGAAAATATTATTGCGCCTTCCGTGGATATTTGTACCAGAACCGCACTTAAGGAGCCAAACATGCGGCTCTGGAGCCGCACTTTGCCGACCACTGCTCTAGGGTTTCGTTAGTCGCAATAATATCATCGCGATAGATGACTGTACTTTTGCCCAAGACTGGCCTTAAAACAATATCCATCACTTTTTGAAATGTAGCCGGTTAAGCCAAACGGCATTCTCAAAAAGGCATACACGCCTAACTTTGTAGTAAAAGCTGTTTTCTTCTTCTTCTTCGGATTTTACTGCAATCTAAACATAGCTTGACGTCAGGTCTAGTGTAGTCACATACTTAGTAGAACGAATTTTCCTTACAATTTCATCAGTTATCGGGAGGGGATATGTGGTATATTTCGTTATGCTATTTAACTTTCGGTAATCAATCGCGAACCTCCATGAATTCGGATCTGAGGGCGGTTACAAATTTCTCTTCTTACACAAAACTACTGGACTCGCATAGGGGCTGGTACTTGGGGTTATTATTTTGTTCTCGAGCATTTTCTTAATGTGCTGCTCATTATTAATGTTCTTAATGTGCTGCTCACTTAATGTGTGCTATGCCGGAAAGCTTACATACAGGCGCAACCGCCGAATTTTTCGCAACAGTATCTAAACTGGCGTACGAACTAAACAGGTAGTGGATAATGATTCTCCACCACCGGGATTTGGCGATTGGGTCCCCCAAACCCCAGTCACCCTTTAAAAGGGGGAGTATATAAGGTATTTTTTGCCTTCTTCGCATGCCTTCGTGGTGTAGTGGTCAGCACGCTCGACGCGTAACCGAGAGGTCCGTGGTTCGATTCCCGGCGAAGGCGTTGTTCATTTTTCCTTCTTCTGCTTCCAAAAAAACTCCTAATTTTAAAGTAGGAACCTCGTTCAGTAAAATATGGATCTCTAGCGAAGCCAAATTTTATACGAGAAGAATTAACTTCTGAGAAAGTTTTCTTCCCAGACGGTGACGGTGCCCTCTTCTTGGCCGCCGAAATCAGTTTAAACTCTTCTTTTCCGCCCCTTGGTTCTGCTGCTTTTTACTTCCAAATGCTTTAGACTGACCAGTCTTCCTATTATCTGGTTTTTCAACTTTTTCCTCTTGTTGATAGGGATTTTTTTGGCCTTGAGGTTTCTTCTGAGACGGAAACCCTGAATACTGGCGAAAGTTGCTTGCACGCGCGTTTTCCGCCTTTCGCCTGCTCTGAAATTTTACTTCTAATTCGAATAAGCTTTCTAATGTTTGAGGGTTTCTGACTTCAAGAAAGTCCTGGACTGACGGGAGAAGACGTGGAAATATGACTTCCATGATTTCCTTGTCTGGCCTTTTTTATATAGGAAATTAAAAATTTGGGTCTTCCTTAAGATGAAGTCTGTAGACTAGTCGAAGTTGATTTGATACTTGCTAAATAATTCTGATTCCCGCTTCGCACGGTCTTTCAGACTGGGAATGCTTTCAATAGCGAGGTTTTAAAATTTTCCAAATTGTAAGTTTCCGCACCTGGATTCCCCAGAAGAAACTTGCCAATATTTTTGTTCCAACTGAGAGCTTGGCCTTTTAGGTTCGTTGTAGCGATGGTAATTTTCTGCAACTAGTTCACTGGATATAACGTGAAATGGAGCTCCAAATGTTCCAAGAAAGTCATCACGAAACCTTTACCGTAGAATACTGCAGCTGGCTTCACGGCAGCTCTCATTGTTTTCACGATAAATCCGAATCCTTTTCGGGTTTGCTAGAGGCTGAGGGAATTGAAAGATCGAAGCGGTCAACATAAAATTTTCGTTCCCTACCGACATGGTTCGTTAGGAATGTATCGGGCGCCAAATGGGGGGTTCCAGCCTTTTATCTAATAGCTGTATGTGAGGAACCTTCTCCACAGATAAGCGAATAATCGCTTGAGTGCGTGAGCAGAGACGTAAGACTCAAGAAGAGTTAATTATCCTTTATTTCTCAAAGTAAGATTTAAGACAGACGGCTCCTATCTCAGAGCGTACAGCAAAGCCTTCACTTGGGCTTGAATTTAAAGTAATAAACTAAAGCTTAACTAAAAAGATATAGCCGAAGTTATCAAGGTTCTAAGTAGTTGGCCCCTAAATCTCAATTAAGTAGGCGAAGCTATCAAGGGCCTGAAATACGGCCGCCCCTAGTAATAGCTTAGAGAGAGACGTAGCCCAAAAGGCAGACAGGCGCTAGTCAAAAACTCTAGCTCTCTAACGAGGTAAGTGAAACTTCAATTTAAATATTACTCTTACTCATTTGCATTATTACTCTTACTCATTTGCATTAAACGGAATTCTGAAAACAGACTCTGGTAGGAAATTGTAAGCTGAAAATAAAAAGGATAGGAAAGTAGCTTTAACTAAAGATAACTGTTAAAACCTTAGGATAACCTTACATTATCATACAAAGTTGTTAATAACTTCTCTTCTTTTTGAACCACCAGGTGTTTTCTTTTCTGGAGCTAAAGATAAATCTGAATGATAATAAAGTAATTCTTTCGGATATTCTAAATCAACTTCTAATATATATCCTATTTCAGAGTTATCTGGCAACGAAGTTATCATTTCTGTCCTTTCAAGGAGAGACACCTCAGCCCATTTAAATTCACCATAAGGTAAGTACTGACACATTGCCCAACCATATAAATTATTAGAGTTTAAGTACATTAGATAATTCGATTCTTTATTAACATCATAATGTTTCATGTATTTATTATTTACTTTCGCATGTCTATTACAACACTGTGAAATTCCACCTCTTATTCCCTTTCCCATAATTAAAATCCTATTTGTATTATTAATAAAATCTAATTCAATTTCATTCTTTTTTTTAACATTGCATCCCATGACAATCCAGGAGTTGTAAAATACCATGCTGGATCTAATTTATATGTTCTTAAGCAAACATTTCAAAACTTTTCAAAAATATTTGTTAATATTAAAACATCTGATTTGACATGTAATTCTGAATATTCTCTTAAATTTTTAATACTAAAAGCTTTCCATACATCTTGTGCTGCGTGTTTGTAATCATCATCAGATATGTCACATTTATTTCACGTATTATAAAAATCTTGTGGTGGTTATTTAGTTTCTTTGTATCTTTCTTCAGAATCCATATAATAAGGATAAACACCTTTTCTTGTTATTAAATCTAATAAATTTTCAGGAGAATCTTTTGCAGTTTCTTTAAAAACAGATTTTAAAGGAAAAGAATGCACTTAAATATTTTGATAAATCATCTAGACTTCTCGGCACAAATCTAAATGAATCTATAAATCTCAATTTTAAATAACTTCCAAATTTTTTAGTAAAAGATATATACATTTCTTCCGCATTAGAAATAAACATGTAGTTGAGAATTATTGAAATCAAGTTCTTTTATAAATAAATGAGCATTATATCCAGATAAATTATGAGTAATTACAGGTACAAAACTTGGAATTTCATAGTTTAGATTTCATGTTTCATGTGCTGGTCCTCTGTATTTTCCAATTAAATGACAATGTTCAATTATTTTTTAATCTTTTGATAAAATATCTTTTTCACATATATGACATTTATTAGTTGTTTGTAAATGATTTGCATCAAAATTTATTATAGATTTAATACTTTTATATTCTTCTTTTTCCTTAATAAATTTTTCAATTTCAATTTCAATTGTATCTTCTCTTAGCATAATGAGCATCACTTCCAATATAGTATAAACTGGTGGTTTAAAATTATCGTTACCATATTTAATATAACAACAGAATTCATTTGCAATATGTTTTTGATAAGGAAGTGAATACGAATTTTTATTCAAATTTGATTCTGTTTTAGTAATTGTTTCATGACTAACATTATATTTCTCTTCTAAAATAGATAGATAATGAAGGAATAGCTAATGGAAAATATATCATTATATTTCCCATTATCTGTTTCTTCTTCTGTTATTATTATAAATTGGTAATAAATTATATTTATATCCTTCACTAGGATTTGGTTGACAAGTGCGTATTTTTCTTTAATTAACATTCAAAATCTGCATAAATTACTAATAGTACTCTCATTGCACTATTATAATTTTCAAATTTTTTTTTATCTTTTTCTGGCATTTTGATTTTACATGCTTTATTGCTTTTACAATCTTTTTCATGCTCTTTTAATTTTTCAATTGAATGTAAATCTAATAAACTTCTATCAAACCAAAATACTCGCTTTTACTCCGAACTTAATAATGCGGACATAGTTTTAATCCAACAATAATAGTTATTTTTATCATTTTAAAAATATAGTAAATTTGCGTGTCTGTCTGTAGAAGCTTCGTTGTCTAATTTATGTTTGGTATAACGTAATATAAAAAGCTCTGATTTTTCAAGGAAGAAGATTTTTTTATTGAAGGTTCAAAAGGAAATAAATTCGGATATTCTTTTCTTTTCATTTCATCAATTATATATTGAGTAAGATCATTTTTTTAATTTTGAATATCTACGAATATTATTAGTTTTACAGTAATTTTTTTAAATCTTTAATAGTCATAGTATCTGCGCCTCTTCTCATTTGCATATTCATTCATTAGGACAAATTTTTGGAACACGTTGTCCAAACGAATCTACAGCTCATCTGATATGATAATTACCTCTTAAAAATATCTTTGTTTGTGAGCATATGAATATTGTTTTCCACAATCACAATCAAATTTTCTTTAACTAATTATTAATTTACAAGTTTTACAAATACTGTCACGATTAAATTTTCCATAATTTCGATGATTATAAAAATTATCTAGTAATTTTATAATTTGACAACGTGTACATTTCATCTCCATCTATTTTAAATTACTTTTAAAAAGCAATAGCCTTTTAGGTTAAAGGTTCGATGGACTTTAAAAAAGAATTCCGGATTTTTCCTTGTTTATGGTTTATTATATTAATTTTATAGTTTATAGTATAATAACCTGAAATAATTTTTTTGCAAAACATAAAAAATTAATATTTTTTTATAATGCATAAAGTCTAAAAATTTCAATACCATTTCATCAGCTTCTTTTGTAAATTCTATTTTGCGAATTTTTTAAATTTATTGAAATAAATGCATCTACTATTATATTTCCTTTTTAAAGTATTTAAATTAGGAACATAATACATTTTTTCATTTCCTGAATAGTATTCAATATTATATTTCTTTAAACTTTTATATATTTTGATATATTCTTCTGGTATTTTTTCATGATCACTGTCAGAAGATCCGAAGGAGATATTGATGAATTTAATCCGGAGGTCCTTAAGATATCAGAAGCTACCACTTCCACATTCTCAAAAAAATTGTATGAATTTACTATGACGTTAAGTTTTTCGGCTTGATAAAAATTAAAGATTATACTGAACCAGAAGAATTACCTGATTCTGAGCAACATCCATTATTACCTCAATATCCTTTCAGATTATTCATAGAACGACCATCTGATTGCAATAAAATAAATTTATTATTAAAACCTATAGGTGATAGTCTTTTGAGTATGAAGACACTTGAAAAAGCTTCTAGACGCAAGTCTTTCTTCCTTAATCCGAAGAATTTCATCCTAAAAATGATTGAAATTACAAATTTTCATGAAAATATTGAATTTTGAAAACATTTGAAAAATGATGAAAATTTATATATTTTCGTGAAAATATTGAATTTTAAAAAATGATAAAATTTTATATATTTTCGTGAAAATCTGAGAGATTTTTGAAGGGTGTGAGTAGAAAAGACTTTTCAAAACAGTAATTTTCACACTTCTTATGTTAAATGACAGTTAGGCTCTCCATCTGAACACAGAGTTAATGCATGTTGAATAAGTACGTTAGGATGAGTTTGAATATAGGAAATCTGTTGAAGTCTAATGTGTCTGAGATTATTAACATATAGGTTGCCGGTCAGAGGTAGAAGTTGTTATTTAAACACCCCACTTTCACTTGCGTTTAAAGATTTCAGTAGATGCATATGCTGGAGAGTTAGGGGATTCAAAATTAAACTTGTGAAAATGAAAATGAAGTTTCACGAATTGCCTACAAATACATATATTATCTATACTACTGTTGGTTGCCTTCCAGATCCACTGGAAGGACATGAGAGTCAATGTAAAAGATGTTAATCCACATGACAACTTGTCTTCCTTGAATTCGCATTGTTAAAAATTTAGTATTAAATAATAATAAATTAGTAATAAAGTATATAGTAGCATTTTGTTGTAAGTCTCTTTAAGTAGAATTTAGAATTTAATATTTTGGAACAGGTCGTTTAAAGACCTTAATTTCAAATATTTAAATTTTGGCGGGAAATATTGTAAAGCTCTTATTCTATTCTAACCAATTATTTTTAGTTCGACTTTCCTTTCCCTCTTGATTCCGGTTTCCTGCCGGAATGTAAATTTTAATGGCGTGGTATGCAGACCTAAGTGTGTTTCAGAAGCCGTACTTAGCTGTGGTTTCAAGAGTTCGTGAGGAGTAGTATCGAAGTTAGTTTCGAGTTTATACTGCGTGTTTGAAATTAGCTCTCTAGTTGGTGCTAGACCCTTCAGATTATATTGATATTCTAGGCTTGGCTTTGCTGTGTGCATCCAATTTAGCGGTTTAGATAACTAAGAAGTCAGTCGTTAGCCATCCTAATTTATTGTGATTTTATATTTTTATTTTCTGTTTAATTTAGTTTAGCCACAAGGTGTGGTGAATTGTGAGTACCGAATGCATGCATCTTGTTGCTTTAGTTCAAATGAAAAAGGTTATTTAAAATGTTATGTAATATGGTTTATTAATTTGGATTATCAGTAATTTACTGTTTCTTAATTTTGATTTTTAGTAATTGAATTTTAGTAATTTGATTTTATTTGTTCTGTTTAAAGTGATTGCTGTAAGTTATTTTTTTAAGCTGTATTTGTTAATTTTAAAATTAAGTTTGGTATTGTTAATCCTTTTTTCCCTGAAGGTGAAGTTTGCTTTTAACTTTTAATTTTGCTTGAAATCTTTAAATTTAGTTTATCTGGTTTTATTTTACTGTTTTGTTTGAGGTTGTTTTGGTTTGATCCTTAAGGTTATTTAACTTTTAAATTTTAAGGTTTTCTGTTTGTTATACTAGTTGGGTGTGTAAATTAATTTAGTTTTTTTTGTTTAATTTTTTGCCCAACTTTCTGGTAAAGTTATGAATCCATAGTTTCTGACTCAGTTGGTAATTTAGATTGACGCAAAGAAGAAATTTAATTTTTAGAAATGATTATTTTTACGAATAATTGTTTAACTGTAGAACTTGGACAGCTGTAATGAAAACATTTTATATTTGATTGAACTGATATTTCAAGTACTAGAATTACGATTCAGTACAGAAATTGAATTTGATTGAATGTGATGAAAGAGATGCAATAGAATTAATTTCAGTACTAATTGTTAACACTATTTTTTTTCAATAAGCTTATGTAACGAAAAACATTCGTATTCTCAGACTTTGTTAAAAGTTATTTTCTTATCTCTGGTCCTTTCACTTAAAAGTGACCTTGTTGTAGTCAAACGTTTGTCCATATGTGCGTATTTGCATATTTTGCACCCTTGCGTAGCAAGGCTCTTTTACATGTAATTGTGGTACCGGGTGCCCTTGCAAGGAGTGGAGATTTTGGCTATTCAGCTTTCACGTGTATTAGTTTTGCACCCTTGTCAAGACTAACTCGAAATACGCTGTTTACGTCGCTACTCGGCGGAGGAGTGTTTAAACTCTCGGAGTAGCCTTGATGTGTTGCATTGAAAATTGGTGAGGAAAACAAGCCAACTGCTGGATGCCGGAACACCCACTTTCCCCGAAGAAACACAGGTTTGCACTCAGAGGGTTGCTGGAACTGGGCGACTATTTCTTCCTTGTTCTTCGCCAAGTTCAATGTTCCCGCCAAATGAAGAAAAACGCCTGCGCGGGGCATTTAGACCCCAAACCTCAAACCTCCCCCAAAGCGGTTTTAGGGTAGCCAGATTTGAAGCAAAACCTCCCATCTAGCGATAATTAGCAACAAGATTAGCAATGTGCCATAAACGGAGTGAGAACATTCTAGAACGCATTCTTGCCGGTTTTCCCGAGAATGTCCCGACGACAGGTCAAAAGCTATATATAACCTTGGCTGTACGCGGAATAGAGTAACATGTTGAGTTCAACAGTAGTATCTTGAGTTCAGAGATTAGCTCGAGAGCGATCGACCGAGTCGGAAGCTTTACCTAGTGCTTTTCCGTGAAGCTGTCTTCACAATTATAGTCTGATATATGTGTATCTGATTGTCTCAGCGTGTTTATCGTAGTTTTTCGACAGTTGTAAAAGTGTCTTTGGAACTCTCCTGTGATATACCGACAAATAAATTGTGTTTTGATTCTTCGAGAAGTGTTGTCATCAATCACTCGAAATTCACGAACCTGTAGAACGCAACAATGTATATATATATAGAGAGAGAGAGACAAAAAGTAAAAAATTTAGAACTTATTTTACACAAAGATCCAAAAAATTGAAATTCAATGCCAATAAATTTCAAAACATGCTATAAATATACAAAAAAAAAAAAAAAGAATTAAAGGAATGTGAAATTGAAACTGTGTCATATCTGAAACTAATTCCGCATTAATGTCATCTTAAACTTCTGCGTTGCCTATAAGTTTTAGCCAATTAGATTAACGAACAATTTTTACTATAAATACCGTTGCAATCCAACTACCTCACTCTTTCTCTGCCTACGCTTGCTAGCTAAAAGACGTCTCTTGCTTGGATGCTCCCTTTAAAAATGTAATGCGTTATCATCAAAATTGTGAGGTGCTGATTGACCCCCATTGTGACGTGTCATGCCATAGGGCAATCAACACGTTATAAAAAGATAGCTTGATTATAAAGTGATTTCGTGATTCTTCAAAAGTTCTCCACATCTTCTACTACGTAACTGATAATTTAAGTGATCTTCTAACCTCAATCCCCTCGCGATTGATCTCACATCAAATTACTGCCAGGAACAAAATTATATCATTATATATATATATATATGTGTGTGTGTATGTGTAATAAGATAACTTAGAGAAGCTGAAACTAATTGACTATGGTTCTCTGCGTTATGTCCTGGGGAGACTTTACTGTGTAGTTAGAAAGAGAATACACGAAGGAAAGACTTGTAAAACAGACGTGGCCGAATTGAGTATAACTTTTATTGGTGGATACGAACTAATTATTAAAAACATATATTTGGTCACACATGATCATGGACGCAATGCGAACGCCACAACTTTATGAGAATCTCATTTTACATAATGGCATAGTTATTAGCACGACAAAGCAAACGGAGCGAAGTAGCATCTTTACTGCAGGAGAGTTGAAGCTAAAAGTGAGCAGTTACCTAATATAGAGGATCACCAAGAGAAGGTTTTGGTTTAGATTACGGAGGTTTCAGTTCTCAAAATTTTGAATTCAAGTCAGCTACGGCATCAGCGTTACGCAAGCCATGCAAGATGGATTGATGTAGATATGACACAGACCGGAAAAAATTATTATTACTGTTTTTGGAATAGAGAGAGAGGGATTAAGGGGTTACCAGTAATTGAAAAATTGAAATAATAATTTATGTATATATATGAAATAATAAAAA
>KK118204.1:20731-42871 GCA_000611955.2 Stegodyphus mimosarum | reverse complement strand
TTTAAATAATTAACCAACCAAAAGTAAAGAAGAAAAATTAATTACACAAGCAACTTAAAATCAGCGTTAACCAAAACTGTCAAGAGAACAAATTAAATGACTACAATTACTTTTAAACAAACCAAAGAACTTAAGTTCAACTACAAAAATTAAAACAAATTAAACTTTAAATCTGAAGCAAAAAGTTAAATCATTACCTTTAAAACAACTTAAATCACAACTGAAATCAGTAATACATAACAGCTTCTAGAATAATTTCCTGTCGAGATATTTCTCGAAACGTGTCGAACTTAAAGAAAAGCTATATAAACCCTTGCGTTTCTGAGAGTTGCGAGTTAGTTGCGAGTAATTGTGAAGTGTTGCGAGCAGTGTGATTAGTTGTGAGAATAGCTGCTACGCGAGAGTTTTGTGAACGGAAAGCAATCGAGATAGTGCTTTGCCGTGAAGCTATCTTTACAGTATAGCTTGACAGTGTATTGATGATTGTTCCACGGTGTTTATGATAAATTTAGTGTTGCCGTGAAGCTACCTTTACAGTTACAGCCTGAAGCTGTGTTGCTGATTGTTTCAGCGTATTTATTGTAGATTTTCGACGCTTTTAAAGGTAATTTTGAAACTGTGCTGTAAATAGTGATTCCTGTAAATAAATTGTGCTATTTATTGTTCTGCATCGTGTTTTCATCGGATACTCTCAAATCCACGAACCCGTAAAACGCAGCAATATGTATATATGTTTAATAATGCATATATATATATATATAAACATGGTGGTTATAAAGAAACTTTGCCAATATCTGCGCTTCTAGCGTCCGTTCCGGTTAACCGATCGGTATGAGATTGCAAATATAGTTATTCGGAGGTATGCGCTCGAGATTCTGAGAATGGCAACACAGGGGCGCTCACGGTTACGTTCATAGTTACAGAAACTCGAAAATATCGAATGGCAACACCATTCGGTTCCAAAATGTTCATCGCATGCGAAAATCCTGAATAGCATTGGAATGGTACGATATGTTCAAAACCGGACGTCTTATGTATACAGAAAAAAGAGTTCTGAAAACCGGACAACAAAACACGATCTGGGAGCACGCAGAAAGTTTGCATATAAAAGAGGCAAGATACCAATCACAGAACGCCGATCGCCAGATATTCAGGGTAAGAAACCGATAAAATACCAGGTGGGTACGCGAAGTCGTCATTCAGGAACTCTGACATGGTGACGAAATTACTCTTCCAGGGAAAGTTCGTGGTGAATTGATAAAACTTATCAAAATGGGAAACTTTGTCGCATTTAAAGGATTGTATACCGCATGAGATTGCAAACATCCCTCATGTCATGTTGCGTTCAGCGGTATTGTCCACCGTCTCCCGATGCAATGCATACTTGCCTGTGATGGCACCCATGTGGAAAATGTTTGATCTAAATAAAGATATTCTTTTGTCCGATAGATCGTGTTTCGTTGGCCGGTTTTCAGAACTATTTTTTGTGTATGCATAACACACCAGCTTTTGGATATATTTGTACCGTTCCAACGCTATTTAGGGTTTTCGCATGCACTGAATTTTTTGCGACCGGAAAAAGTTGGCTTTGCTATTCGACATTTTTGAGTTTCTCCAACTTTAACCATAACTGTGAGCGCCTCTTTGTTGCCGTACACAGAGTCTTGAGTGCATACCTCAGAATAACTATATTTGCAATCTCATCTCGATCGGTTAACCGGAACGGACGCTAGCAGTGCAGATGTTGGCAAAGTTTATGACCTCCCTGTATATTGTGCGTGTTTGTATATTTTGTGTTTTCAAACATCACTTCTTATTATTTATTTATTCTTCCCCTCCACAAATAGGTAAATAAATAATCTTGCATTTCGATATTCTTGTATACAGGGGCGCACATTTACCGCTTTGCCTTAGGTGAAAAAATATGTAGACAAAACTCTGCTGTCATTACTTGTTTACTATTTTTGAACTCCTATATTTCCTCTTAAAATATTCTTCCGATTTATCCTTTAAATTGCATGCTTAGATTCAAGATGTCTTTTAAGAAACGATGGTTTCATATTTTGATTGGTTACTAGCTAACTGCAAACAAAACATTAAAGTTGCCCGTTCATTTCATCTCCTTTCCAAGTAAGCCCAAATAATAAATAACTTTAATTATATTTTCTATAAACAATTTTTCTTTTCTTTTCAATATTCTTAGTGTTAGTAGATTGTCCTGGACCAAGCTCCTGTTAAGACATGCTAATAAATCGATCAACTCCTAAAAGAATTAATGAGAAACTATTATCTTTTAATAGGAATTTATTTTTATTTCCTATTAAGAACAACATCCATTTATATTATTCCTTTACATGTAACGTGTATACGAGACAGTTTCCCTTAGAAATTTCTCCACGAAGGCGTCATTCAAGTTACGCAGATAGCCCGCGAGGCTTTGCCGTCATCACAAAAAACAAACCAAACCTATTATTTCTTTTAAAAACATCATTTATGACAAATTTTGTTATCGCTATGGCTAAAAGATATTTATGAAAATAAAAACGGATTATTTTGCTAAATTTTATGAGCGGCTACTGACCTTGAACAAAACTCAGATCGTATAAATTTGCGAGAGTTAGAGAAAAACCTTAAACAGGATATTGGGGTATTTAATTTTCGAATTTGATAGTTAAAAATACTTTGTTCCTTTGTGTACCACCTGTTTTTCTGTTGCATATGCCCAGTTGTACGCGTACTACCGGTTGAGAATCGCTGTTCTAGATTAAACTGGACTATAATTATCCAATTGTATAAAAGCGTGCAATTATTCTAGACTGTTAAGGAATGTATGTTTACCGAATAATGTAGTTTCAGTGATTTGACTTCAATAAAGGAATCGCATCAGTGCAATTGAAATTAGCAATTCAAGTTTTTTGAAAACCAATACCAGAACTTTGGCTATTTCAGAAACACACCGTGGCATTCTTATTGAAATTGCAACCTGAAGTTTCATGTATCCAGTCGATTACACGTACAAAAAGCTAGTTTAATTTTAGATTATTACCTATTTCTAGCCATCCTTTTAACTAGAACTATTCTGTGCAGTAGTAATCTTTACAGAATCAGATCCATCACAGAAAGACTCACTCAGAGGATTATTTATGACAGTGATATCTCATATGAAACAGATTAATGATCAATGGTCTTCGAGCCTGGTACTGCACTTTAACGACTCAGTAATAAAAAGAATAATAATCCTCGATCTCCTAAGAGAAATTTTAGGAAAGTGGTTTGTCTGCGTCTCTTCTTTTCGAACAGGATAGCGACACTCTCATTCCGTTGAGGAATAAAAAGAAGAAATCATATTATAAATCATGGTGAAAGAATTATCTGATCTAAGTCGATTCGAAGGAATTGATTAATAAAACTTATAAATCTTCAAATTCGCTGTATATTTTTAATTACATTGAGCGCGATTTATCTAATTCCGACTTGTTATCCTTTGAATTATAATAACCTTTTACATAACTAATAACAATAGATATTATTATTGATTTTAATATAGATATACCCATTGGGTTTGTCAATTGTTTTCCATTTATTTACTTAAAAGGCTTTACTTTATCTCATGAAGGGTTATAAAAGTATAAGAAGATTTTGAAGTTGTTGTTGTGACTTATCTCACTTGTTTAGTAATAACATCAGAAGAAGCCCACAAAATTCATTTAGTAGCAACGGGTGCAAGATTACGCCGTAAGTTGGCAACAGCCTTGAGCACCATACAGGTGGCAGTATGACTTTGCTCAGTTTCGCCCCCCAACTTTGATGGAAAGCATCCCGGGAGGGACGGGTCTAAAAGTCCCTCACCCCTTTTCCTCTAGCAGCAACTTCTCAAGAGGACTTTCGGTTCGTCGCGCATTTAGAGCGCCAACATGCCGCACAGGCACTATACATTTAAAAACATTCATGTCTTCTCCGGGAATGGAACCCGGGCCCTTCGGTAGGGCAGTCAGCGTCGCCAACTAATATCCCATCAACCAGTCCCCCCCCCAGTGTAACGTGAGTAGCTACTTCCTTGAGAAATTTCTCCACAAAGGATCCCTCATCAGGCAGATGCCCTCGAGTGCTTTTCCATTTTCAAATAATATACCCTAACTTAACCTTAAATACCTTAAAACGTAAATATATTTATATCGCATAATAAAGATTTTATTCGATTAGGCTTTTATTTATTTATTTAATTACGGCAAAGCACTCGAGGGCTACCTGCCTAAGAGAAGATATGCCTTCATGGAGGACTTTCTAACGGAAACTGGCTCGTATATATGTTATTCGATTAGGCAAAATTCAGTTTATAAACAGAAATGATTTGTTAAATTAATTTCAAAAGTATGCCTAATTCATATCGAAAAGAATAAATTTTGTGACTCGTATTTCATATGTATAGTTTTTGAATGCTATTCCATTATACTGGAATTAATTTAAACTTAGTCAATCAACAAAATACTACAGTAATACTTTATACGCTCTTATCTTGTAATAAATACGTACTTTAAATACTTTAGTTTAATTTGATAAACTAGATTTTGTTTTATTAGTATCCGCCGGACATAACTGCAAAATAAATTAGGGATATAAATATTCGTAACGTAATATTTAGGAGAAGCTCTTTCGAGTAATCTATTTATAATCCGAATTTTGCATCATTATGAAAGTATTAGGCATTTGAAATTAGAAACCTTTTATAATAACAGAATATAAGACTAATCATTAAATTCTACCAGCAGTATCTCCTAATAAAATGATGCTGTAGTCCAAACATAGTGATTCTATGTATTAATAACGTATATCTATTCTCCGAAATTGGACTGAGCTCCAGAATTCTCTGCCCGGCTGTTGCAATCGTACTAAATCGGATAATATAGCATCACGGCCTCTCACGAGATGATTTGATGGCTCTGGGAATCCCTATTCATTAAACCGTTGCAATGAAATTGAATTCGCGTAGATTTCTAAAATTTATACAGTTGCCCATAATCCCACTTTTCCTTATTTGATGTGATTCCTGAAAATGGCATCAGAATTAGATTAAGTAAGCAGCCGTACCCCATGTGCTACGTATAATGGATATTTTGTTCCATTAACATTATTCTAATGCAGAAATATTCATGCCTTATTTTAATGGGCAATTTAAACGTAGGTTTTAATTTAAAATGGAAAAGACAACAACATTATGTTTGGCATATATTTTAATGAATAGCAATTTTGAGACCGACCAGGCACAGGCCTCTTTTCGAATATATAACATAAGCAAAGTATACGGTACTGAAATGAAAACGAAGAACAAAATTGCATTATTGCATCTGTGAGTTTATTTCTCCTGAAAGAAATTAACATACACATTACATACACATAGTAATGTAATTGTAATGTAATGTAATAATTAGAGCGTTGATTTACCACGGTGCGTAATGTAAGTGCTCAAAGTCTGCACCGCCTCGCTGTAGATCGTGTCCATATCGTTCATACATATTCTCAAACATATCTTGTAACAAAGGTTGCTGCAGACTCCTACAAAAGGAGATGATTTGCTGACGTTATGCAGGCACAGTTCTTGGTGGATCTTCACAGTTGAACAAACTCTCCTCTAAAACTCCCCACAAATAGGCATCAGGTGGTGTAAGGTGGGAATGGAACGGGTACTGAAAGTCAGTACCACGTGAAATGATTCATCCTGGAAAGTTATCCTGCAGCATGGCTAGAGATTCTCGAGCTGTATGGCTGGTCGCTCCGTCCTGTTGATACCACTGTCTATTCATCTGAATGTTCCTTGCACAACAGAACCTTCTCAAATCCTGAAGAAATGGCTCGATCACTAACGTTCTTAGGTGACGGTAACAGCCATTGCTATGCTCATCGTCAAAGAAATATGGCCTTTAAGAACTCTATTAAATACCTCAACGAATTTTTCTGCCACTTTCACCATTTCTTCCGTATGAGCGGAAATAATGCTCAACAAATTCCCTCCGACAACAGACCCATTTCTAACAATAACTGCACGACACAACTTCCTTTTCACCACTGCGAACACGTGCACCTGGAGCTATTCCCCATCGACAAACGCCCACACGTTTTCGAGATTTGCCGGTTTCAGTACTGTATATTTTGGCGCATGCTGTATGTACACCTCACAATAATCCCGACCCCCAACAGCGGGCATTAGCCGTTATAGGCGTCGGCCACAACTAAGGCCCGAAGCGGTGGTTGCTTAATTATGGAGACATCTATGGGTGGGCCACCATTGCCTCCTATTAAGGGACAGACAATTTACATCCATGCCTTCTCCGAGATTCGAGCCCACGCCTTACGGTGCGACAGTCAGAGTCAACAACCACGTTCCGGTCTGGGCGGTACCTCACAAAACGTACCTTTCAAGTAAATAAAAGTAAGTATTTCTATGAAAAAAAGTTCAATATATGTGCTTTACGTGGCCATGAAGATTTACAAATAAGCAAAGTTTCAGATAAGTATGATTCAGTTCAGATAAGCGGGTTTCTTGTAACAGAGTAAGCGGGTACTGTAAAAGGGCTTAGAGAATATTATATTTATGAAAGAAGGAAATTTGAGAGAAAAAAAACTTTGTCCTTTCTGAGATTCGAAACATGGGTCTTCCATTTGCGAGCTGGATGAGCTGACAACTTATGCAACAAAGACCACGCACAAGGGAATGTTATTAATTCTTACATTTTCTACGTCTTTTAAAAGGCTTTCAAACAGAAGCTCGATATCCAGTCAAACAAATCCAAGTGGTGACAATACGTCGTCCAGTACATTAAATTTGCACAGTGATGTAGAAATTCATAAGTTTAGTGAAGCAGGAAATTTGAAAATTCAAATATGCCTTCGCAGGGATTTGATTTAGTGATTTTCCATTTACTAGCTCGTTGTGTTAAGAACAGTCACCGTAACAACATTCATATGAGAGTGCGATCATTAGTGAATAATATACAGGGAGAAAATATTTGCAGTTAGCAGCCATTATTCAAGTGATGTTGGTGATGATGAAACTGCACAAGAGTATAAAAGAAAATATGAAGATAGTGAACAATATCAGCTTTGTGGTTTGGCAAAATATTATTCATTATGCCCAAATGCAAATTAATAATCAATATATTTATGAAATTTCATGCAATAGTTGAACCCCATGTGCAACACTATTTCGCGTATGAGTTATATTTCATTATATCACTGGCCACTTCACTTACAGAATGCTGAGAAAGTCATGATTTAATAGATTTGAGTAAATGGCTGTCTACATATAGATAGTCTACATATGGATAGTCTATATATGCAGATTCTATCCCTAAGTTTTCATAGGCTGTTTAGCATGAAATCCCATACATCTTGTAGCGATTGTTTATAATAAGTAAAACTGGGAGTGAGGATTAATCTCATCTTAATTGAGACAAAATAAATCTTTCTAGCAAATATTATTTCCTTTAGCTACCAAAATATAACTTTTGCGGAGTTCTAGATTCTGCAATGTGTATAATTAGTAATTTACCTATATCAATAGCTATCTATTTCTAGACAGAATAACTTCCGGGATAGCTGAAGCAGGATAACGGTTTGTTCAATGAAATTTCAAATGCATGTTCAATTTAGAATAATATTTCAGGTATTAAGATCCAATATCATACACTGGTAATCTTCTTTCTACTTTATTTATCTTGTGAACATAAATAAAATAATAAATAATCATTTATTAAATCTGAAAAATGGAAACGATGCTATGGGTCTGTAAGAAAAACAAAACAAATTTTAATAAAATACTAGCGGTTAAGTCCGCCAGATGAGCATGTTGCGGCGAAAGCAAACTTTTTAAGTTCTGCATACACCTGAAAATAAAATTCATAAAAATATTTCAGTATGAATAAAATCAGTTCATTCCTTCCAAGTAATAACCAATTTGTAAATAATTTTATGTTGCCAAACCAGCAAACAAAAACTTTTGAAACTTTAGGTTAATACATATATGTATGACGTTATGATTTAAATTTAATGTAAAAATATAAGAACTTTTTCTCAATATCAATAAAAGAATTAACGTGGCAAAAACATACCGTGTCAATTTTCCTAACCTGAAACAACAAAAAAGTTTCCCATGTTGTTATTATTTAGTTATTTATTTAAAATGATGATACTAACGTTGCAACTTTTTTTTCAAAATGCTGGTATTAACGAAACATGTTCGACATGCAATGATGTCACATGCATGCAATGGCTTCCTTTCTTCAATGTCAGAATATGAGCTTATATAATAAAAAAAACTAAAAAATCTGAAAGATTTCAGATTTTAAATTACGTCCAAAGGCGCGTTTTTTTTAACGTTTCGTGTGCTACCTTTTTCTATTAAATATCATGTACTACGTACTCAAACCATAAAATTCAGTTCAAAATCAATATCGCAAAATCAATTTAAAATGAACATATCTTTAGAATTTCCGTAAGTCTCGTGCGCTGGAGATAAAAAATTTTTTTTTTTTCCGTACAGTGTTGCCATTGCTCGCTTTGAAATCATTTAGTTTGTTAATCAGAAATTCGTTGAAATGTTACAAAACATAAAATCGATAATAAAGCAAATTTCAAATTCAAAATTAGGGCTTCCAGATGCCCATATTCGCAGTAGGATTACGTCATTCAAAATTCGATGGCTCTAGGTTTTATCACAATGCGAGAAACATGCATACATTTATGCAGATTTTTCATTTTTTTAAATTTAATGCAGAGCGATAACATTTAGTGGCAACAATTTGAAAAGTGAATCGGGCATTCAGAGTGAATCGACGCAAAATCGCAAAACGAAAGTAATAGTCCTTCGGGACTAAATCCCTTTGGACTAATAATAATATATTTAGTGTTTGGCAATGCTATTTTTATTCATATTTTATAAAATTATAAACATTTTATTAAAAAACTCTACGATTTAAAAGCCAACAGTGACAGCCCTTTCTCGAAATAAAGTCCATTTTTATCTCCAGCACTCGAGGCTGTGTGTAATAAGTGCGAAAATTATCGTTTTCAGAATTTTTAATTAATATTACGGCTGATCAAAGTATACGAAGACAAGAATGGTCAAAATGGCTTCACACAAAGTTTTAGAATTCGGAGGTACATCTTTTGAAACTCAAATCCCCGCCGTTCCGGAGATAAAGTCACAAACAAACGAACAAGGGGACGCGCATCGATTTTTAATAGTATAGATTAACAATTATAAACTAATTTGCATTAATACGTCATTATTCATCATCCCCTTCATAATATTACGGATTGTAATTTGCAAGACCTATTGAAGCGTTTTACGTAATTTAACTTTGCCTTCATGGAAACAGATCAAACATTTAAACGTTTTTCCGTAATTTGGAAAACTATATATTCTGTCTTTTTAGCCCAAACTTAGAAACTGTATAGAAATCTATTTACTATAAGAGAAAAATAAGAAATATTTTTTCTTCTCATCTTCTGTCTTGCATATAATGTTTATGAACAGAAATGGGCACGAGAAAAGAATTCTTTAGTAGAGGTTACAAATTCCTATCAATACTATCTCCGCTGTCAGTTCGCTGGACCATGTTTATCGCTTCTGATTTAACAACCCTTTTATTCTGATATATTACTAGATGTCACTGTATGGAAGAGTATTAAGAACTCATGCCATGACTGTGTAAGTAAGTCATAAAATACACACACATAAGCTCAGATAGATATCTCATTTTGCTCAGAATGCAGTTCGTGATATATGTATCATGTGCAAGATAGAATTAAATGTATACAAATAAAGCGGAATATGTGGGATTTTTTTGCTAAAAAAAGCTTTTTTTCAACAAGTTTGACAATCTACGGTAAAAGGTAAATTTCTTGACTTCGAAAACTATTTTAAAGAACTAAAAGATACCTGGATTTCATTCTGTATGTATTATTTACACAAAAATAACATATTCCGTTAAGTGTAAGATAAAATTTACCGTTGTTATTTAGGATAACTTATTAGTTCAAAGAGACAATTTCTTCAGACGAACTATTAATTTCGTTTTGGTATTTTGCGCTGATTCACTATAAATGTCGGTTAATTTTTCAAATTGCTGCCACCAAATATTAGAGCCCTGTATTATATTTAATGAAATTAAATAATGAAAAATTTGCATAAATGTATGTATGTTTCCCTCGTTGTGATAAAACAACGGTACCTAGAGCTATTAAATTTTGAGTATTGAACGTTTCCAACCGAATATGGGCAACTGGAAGCCGAATTTGAAATTTGTTTTCTATCATATTTCATATTTTGTAAAACTTTAACGAATTTTTGATTAACAAACTCAATGATTTCAAAACGCGCAATGGCAACGCTGTACGGAAAAAGCATTTTTATCTCCAGAACGCCAGACAGTGTATCGGAAATTCTAAAGATATGTTCATTTTAAAATTATTTTGCGATATTGCTGTTGAACTGAATTTCATTGTTTAAATGTAAGGAACATGATATTTAATAAACAAAGGTAACACACAAAACGTTAAAAAAACGCCACGCCTCTTTGGGCGTAATATGAAATCTGAAAGCTTTCAAATTTCTTATTATTACTGAAGTAAACACCGTGTAAATGTAATATAATCCCAAATGTTAACTGGTTTCAGAAAAGCAGTGTTAAAAATGTTCTTTCATCAATAAACTGAAACATAAATAATTCAGACAAAATGCTATATATTTCAGGCATGCATAAATATCACTCCAAAAATTTGTGGTGGGAGGCTTTCAATGTTTAGTGTTTTTCCAATGAGCTGTTATGTGCCTTGCATTGCATGGTTTAGTTTGTTTTATTTAATTACGGCAATGTAGGACTATAAACACGTTACACAGGAGCTAAACGACGAAAATACTCATGTAGCCAGCCCGCTGGCAAGTTTCAAACCACGGACCAAACTATCAGTATTCGACGACGTCCCACCGCTCGGCCGCTGGTGGGCACAATGCGTCGCATTACATATTCTGATTATGTAAGCTCTACGCTATTGTTTCTGGAATATATCATACATACTTTGAGGTACTACAAAGTAGAAGGTGTAGGGTATTACGTAATCAATTTTATAGAGGATAAATAAAAAGAACTGCATTTTTAGGTGAGTCATTAAAATACCATTCCTTAAGACATTAATCTATGAACGAAGTAAAACTGGCTTGCAAGCTGCAGAAGTTATTTAAGCGTGACTCCTTTTAATAAAAAATTGCCTAAACATTGAATATTTATTGAAGTCTTTTATTATTGAAGTATTTATTGAAATTCGGTTCCCATGATTAACTTGTCGCCCCCCATTCCAAAAAAAACCGCATACTCAAAGTTGCCAGGAATTCGTTAAATGTTTTATAAACTATTGATATATAGATACAACTACAGATAAAAGTAGAAATGTTTTTAAAATGTTTTTCAAATGTTTTGTAAACTACGTATAAGTAAATATTGATAAAAGCAAAAATGTTTGTTAAGTTTTTAAATGTAAATTTTAAGATGCTCCTTTTGCCTTAATAATATATTAACGCGAAAGCAAGAATGTATGATTATTCTTTCTACACTTTATAAAATAGTGAATTTTGTATGTAATGAAATTTAATTTGCAGTCGGGTTCTAAAATCGAGATTTATCAGCGCTTTCATTTCATCGGTTGCAGCGTTTGAGCTAACGGATTCGTCTCAAACTCGCGATCCGCAGGCAATTTTAGCTGAAAACATTCTGTGCAGTTCACAAATACATTTTAATTACGTATTTTTTGCAAGTGCTAATAGTTTTAGAGACACAGAGTTATGGGCTGAGTTCATGTAAGCGTCTGCTGTTGAAGAAAAAGAAATGGAATGAATAGGTTTAGGTTTTATCTTTGTCAATGTACGTTTGTATGCTAGCCAACGTGACTGGGATAAAGTAGGAGAATTTCCCACTTTGGCACAATCAGTAAATTTAGTTCGCTGGGCGACAGCTTAATGGCGCTTCAGTACTCTTGTTTTCCCATTTTTCTGGCTTAGATTAAAAGTAAGCTATTTATCGGTTAAGCAGCATATTGGAATTTTAGCTCCCCACACGTTGAATTGCAAAGCTAAAAGCAGTTTTGAATGTTTTTTCTTTATCAAAAAATTGAAATATTAGCACCTTGGATTATAGATACCTTGAAATAGAGTTAATTCAGCTAAAACCACAGCAATTTCTAGCAAGTGCCAACCTTTAGATTTCAGATAGGAAATAAATATAAATTTGAATTGCTATGATTTTCTGTATGTTTTGATAAATATTTAATAAGCGAGATTTAAAATTTTGTTATTAGCCCAACAGGGATATTACTCTCGAAGCGACATTTTGCGTTCAATTACTTTTCTAGTTGTTGCCACCAAATATTATCGCCCTGTATTATATTTAAAGAAATTAAATAACGAAGAATCTGCATGACTGTACGTAGGTTTCTCTGACGGTACCTAGAGCTATCATATTTTAAATAACGTAGTGCTGCATCCGAACATTGGCACCTGGAACCCAAAATTTGGAATTTGTTTTATTGTCTGTTACATACTATAATGTAATTCTCCCGCCTTCTTAGCATGTTTTCGTGGTGTAATGGTCTAGCATACTTGACGCGTATTCCAGATGTCTGTGGTTCGAGTCCCGACGAGGGCATTGCTCATTCTTCCCATCTCCTACAATAAAATATTGTAATAACTCTACAGTGGCGCCCGAGCTAAAAGGTAGTGAATGATGATTTTTCACCACAAGGATTTGGCCAGTGGGTCCCCTAATCCCCTGTCGCGCTTTAAAAGGGGGAGCATGTAAGGTATTTCTCCAGCCTTCTTAGCATAATTTCGTGGTGTAATGGTCAAGCGCACTCGGCGCGTATTCGAGAGGTCTGTGGTTCCAATCCCTCCGAGGGCATTGCTCATTGCTCACATCTCCTGCTTCTAAATAACCTAATGTATCTAAAATATATTGTAAAACGTTAACGAATTTTTGATTATCAAACTCAACGATTTCAAAGCGAGCAATGGCAACACTGTACAGGGAAAGAAAACCCTTTTTTTATCCCAAGGGCGAGAGACCGTCTATCAGAAATGCTACAGATATGGCGTTTTTAAATATTTTCAGCCCAAAAGAACATTAGTTCAAATGCTCTCGAAATGTGTATGTATGTGTAAATGAAATGAAAATGAAAAATGAAAAATGATTATATAGACAACCTGTTTTCATAAATATTTTGTCCGCATTGGAATGGAAGTAATATTTTATTTTGTTGATTTTTTTTTTATTTTAAATCTTGACTAATATTAAAACGCTAAAATGGGCTATTCAGTTTTGAGGGAAATATATTTATCAAATGTGTGTTAGCTTACTCGTACATTTCTAATAAATAAATATTTCCAACTCTGCGCCTTAATATTTCAGTGCAGTTTTTCTACAGCATTTTAAGCTTTTAATTTCATGTTTACTCACACACTGCTTAAGATCACATTTGACATTGAACCGTACACGTAATTATGATTGAGATGATTAAACAGTTAAAAAATTTATACCCATCAAAATATTTAATAAATACTGAATTAAAGCTGCCGACATAACCTATAGTATAGTTAAAATATGTTTATTCTATTGCTGAAACTATAAAATATTTTTCTCTCTTTTTCTAAAAATCGTTCATTATAGTTAGTAAACTAATTAAATACAGGACAAATATTATCTGAATGCATATATCTCTATATCGTCGCAAAACTGTACTCTTTTAAAGAATTATATGAATAGCGTTAGTTCGTTGACATGATTTAAATTATGAAAAAGAAGAACATTTTATAGTTTAAGAATAAATAAAAATCCTTTACTAGAAGTACTAATTGGAAAAATATAACTTTTGGATATACATTGTTGATTAAATTTAAGTAATCAAAATTATAGAACATAAAAAGATTTTCTGTATTCTGCGACTTAAAAAACAAAAAAACATTTAATTTTGTGTCTGGAGTTTCATTAAATTCGAACAAGAAACAAGGTCTCCTTTAATGTCTCCTTTAATTGTCTCCTTTAATTGATTTAATAATAAAAAGAGTTCATCGAAATATTAACGATGAAAATTAATTTTAACTATATTTCAATCCGTTCTTGTTTTATTTATGTTAATGAGATCTTTTCTTTTTTCTTAAGATTAATGAAAACGTAAGAAATAATGACTACATCTAGTAGGTTTCCTTCCAAATAGCGTAAAATTTCTTCTTTTATTTTTATTACCTATTTTTAAATAGTTGTAACTTTTAATTGCTTCACATTTAAAATTTTCTGCTGTTGATAATAATTTAAAATATTAGTTTTGCATCAATACGGCCGCCCAGACGGTATAGTGGTTAGGGAAGTCTACTGTTGTACCTAAGGGCCTGGGTGTAGTTGTAACTGTCTGTCCTTTCATAGGAGGTAACCGTAGATGCTTGTTAGGTACTTTCACAACAAAATGGCCAGCACTGGCATAGGACTGGCCAATGTCGAATAGACAAGGTCAGCCATTAGAGAAAAAATAATTGCATTAATATAAGAAAGTTATGAGCATAACTTGCAGATGTTTTAAAAAAAAGAAATCAATTTATAATTTTTAAGTAATTGAGTGGAGTTGCATGGTTTTGCATTGCAAACAAAATTGTTTATATGTGTATTTGTTTCCCAATATTGTCATTCTTTTAGTATTCCAGTATTTGCAAGAGGAATAGAAATCACGCTATAATTTTTTAGACGTGAAAGATTGAAAGTTGTATAATATAGAAGATTAGTTTCGTTGATTTCGTTGATTACGGCAAAGAACACTAAGGCTATATGTCTAAGAGGAGGGATGCCTTCGTGGATATCTTTCTTAGGAAAATTGGATCGTATCGTTGCACATGAGAAACCACAAAACACCCACGCTGCCGGCCCGTTTGCATGGAATCGAACCCAAGTCGGAACTACTAGTTGTTCGGCTACTAGTTGCCCGTATAAAACTGTTTACGAAATGTCCAGCTGCGGTAAGATAACTGCCTCGCAAAGCGGGTTTAGGGTGTCCAGAAAATGGCAAAGAAAGGCAGGGTTGCCAGATTTGTTGCGAAATCGCCCATTTGGCGACATTTTGCGATAAAAATTGGCGTTATGCCATAGACAGATGGAGACATTCTATGACGAATTATTACCGGTTTGGCCCGGAATGTTCTGGAAGGCAGGCCAAAAGCTATATAAACCCTTTCTGTACTCGGAGTAGCAGGTTATCGCGAGAGTGTCTCGCCAGTATATCGTGAGTTAGTACATCGAAAGTGTGCATCGTTGAGGCTGTCGAGCGTATCATCGCTTGTAGCGTGGAGAGTCTCGGGAGTATGTTCAGACGACGACGGAGAACGACCGATTCGAGGCGGGAGCAGTGCTCTAGTGCTTTGCCGTGAAGCTATCTTTACCGATTGAGCCTGAAGCGTGGGTTGCTGATTGTTTTAGCCTGTTTGTCGTAGTTTTTCGACGACTGTAAACGTGTTTTTGGAGCTTTCTTGAGTAATACTGACTAATAGTGTTTTCATTCTTCATCAAGTGTTGTCGTTAACCGCTCCAAATTTATGAATCCTAGAAACGCAACAATACAGAGAAACATGTACATAAATCTATATAAAAAGTTATTAAAGCTGTTATCATTATTAAGGTTGCACATTTTTTATGATTATAGTTAGACTATATAACACCTAAGTGCGCAATTAACGTATGTAACTTATAGCATGTAATAAAATAAGCTGCATTTACACATCATATTATAATAAGTTACGTATGATGCTCAAATAAATGCTCGTATAGTGTATCTTAAATACATAATACATTCTGAAGTGTGATTAGCTTTCATTGTTTTATTTAAAAGGTTGCTTTTTAAAGCGAATATCAAAACTTAGGTGGTGATACATTAAGTAATAAATTACATATGTTTACTAAATGGTATTTCTGAAATCTGCTAACTGATATTTGTAATATTTTTATTGAAAAATTTCTTTGAAAGGATCATAATTTTTAGAATTTAAAGACAGACTATTTTGTCGATTGTCAATAAACCTAAAAATTAATAAATGGTGTAAAATTTAAAATTGGAGTCTGAAATATATTATTGAAAATTTTTGCATTTCGTAAAATGATGCATTCCTTCTGTGTCCTTCATATTACTATCTTGTGTTAATGTTAATAAAAAAAAATTCCCAATAAATTTTAATGCCTGCATCATCCTTCATTAGTAAAAGTTCTCATCCGAAAGTGTACGAATTCGACTCTATTTGAATTCGGCTGACATGGTAAGAGCATCACATATTGAAGAAAACTGGTTGTGGACAGTAATACGACTGCTGGTGTCAAAATTTTTTCTTGTATTCTTTATCAGATGTTATATATTAATAAGATAGCACTTAGGCTAAAATTGTCTTAAAGTATTAACTTTTTCCACAATACAGGTGACTGTTTGCCTTTAATCTATCACATTTGATCCTTCCAAATGTTGCTATCTATTTTCACATCTTCATTATGCAGCTGCCTTTCATAATAACTGAAATACCTTTTGCGGCCATAATAACGTACATGACAGGCAAATCATTATACTCTCATTAACTGAGGACACAAAAATCATTCCGTTTCCTTCCTCCCCGTCCATTAACCCTCAAAGAGGTGTGAACATGTCAAATGACATCCTTTCTACTTCCTAACACAGAAGCTTTCATTACACTTTTAGGACAAGATGTCTGCAATAAAATGATATAATGCATTTGGGGAAGCTGCACCTACTATTGCATACCTTAGGGGAAGGGAAGAAAACAACATCGCAATCTCGGGCGTTTCGAGTGGTTGTTTAAATGAAAGGTAGCCTCGGGTGTTTTGGCCTTCGAAAGGTAAACCTACTCTTCTCTTGCACATTTTGCTAACGCATTTCTTACAAAAATTTCTTATACACATTTAATCATTTTGGATAAAGAATGTCAAACGTAGCGTTTCAAATCACATTTTGCAAAAATCCTGCAATAAATATCAGATTTTACATGTTTTTTTTCCTTCAGATTATCTTTTAATTTTCACTCAGTTATGTTTTCATGCAGTTGTAAAATCTCGTCTGAAGTTGTATGTGAACACATTCTCAGTGCAATAAATTTGTGTCATGCAACGAATATGTTTATTCTGTGAGTTTCAAGAGACGCATGTTTATACATTTTACTTTAATTGGTGCTTTAATTATGCTGTGTGTTTTCTGCACTTCTGAGTTTTCGTCTAATCACCCAGAAATGAAATTTAAATGAATATAAATAACGAATGAGCATCTAGATTTCTAAACAGAATTTTGAAACTTAGACACGAAGCACTAAGCGCTTTGCTGAATTTTTATCTAGCTTTTTCTTCAGGGGGGAGTTATTGTTGTCGTTGTATGCTAGATGTGTTAGCATAAAAGCAATGTTTATTATCATTACTATTTGACTTTTAAATAACTTAACAAGTATTTAATTCCCAGGCTGCAAGTAATGGAAGAAAGTTACGATTTTTAATATCCTTAGTTATGTACAAATAATCTCTTCATCTGAAGTACTATTAAATGTTTTTGTTGCTTTTATAGGATTGTTATTATCATGTGTATGTGTATCATGTGTCTAGCTACGAGCGTATTAAACACATGTATAGTAGTCTAACAAGGTTATCCAACGTTTAGATTTATAATCTAACTTTATATGTATATTACTTGTATTATTGTGGTTTTTCAAAGTAAGAAGTCTCTAAACTCCTAACAAAACATGAACAAACATATATCCAATAAGGCTAACTCTGGAAGCAACAACACGTGTCACCGTTTCAAACCATCAATGTTCGAGCGTTAGCTGAATATGCACTTATTCCAATACAAAAGAAGGAGGCAGTTCATTAAAATTTCTCTGCTTGAAAGGAGATTTGAGAAAATTACAAGGATTCAAATAGCTACCACATTTGTAGTTCCAGTGTCCAGCACCACTGTCGCGGTTATTTCAGCATTTGGTAACTAGGTACAATCTGTACAAAATGGGACAGTTCTATATGTCCTGCTCTATTGGGCTGAATGAAGAAATTTAACTTGCATTTTTCATATCTCTGAACCATAATTACACTGACACAAAGTCAGACTTTTTTTGAAATAACATACAGATTTTTTCCATTTTTCGATGCTACGACTCAGATCATGCCTAAATATTTAATTTTGTAAAATTTGGTGAGAGACTTTGTAAAATTTGGTGTGAGACTGAGAAATTTAAACATTTATCTTGGTTTTTTTTTTCAGTTTGCGCCTTTTAAATCACTTATTAAAATTTTAGTTTTATGGTTACCTATTTTGCTTTCCCTTTCATTGCGCACCAACGGAAAAAATTGGGCATCATTCATTCTTGGAAATAATTTGAACAAGGTGCGTAAACCACATTTTGTGTTATAATTGCTTATAACAAATATGCCAAATTTCAAAAAGTGCCAATATGTAGATTCCCGTATATCTTTGGGATTTTGAATAAAAAACTCAAGTGTTTTGCTAGTATGCCTAGAAATACATCTAATTTTACGTGATATAAACATTTTATAGGCTATGATTCAAAGGGTTTTCGAAAACTTTATGAAAATTACTAAAAATACAAATTTTAAAAATAAATCATAAACATCCGCGGATTTTATTTGGATTGAACCTTAATTTCCAACTGTGGGAGAAAGAATCAATTAAGTTTAATAAATAAAAGATATATTAATAAATATATACTAAATTCAACTAATATTGAGGAGCTAAAATTTTGAGAGCTATTTTTTAAATCTACTGGTACGGGTTTTACAAAACGTGGCACATTGGCCAAATTTTAGTCGTAGAATTGAAATATGGAACAAAATTGTTTATAATTTCAGAGAAAGTTCAAATTTATGTCAATATACCTGTGCTAGATCAATGCTGTATATAAATCTAATATATATCTGAAGTTGCGCTTTCCAGACATTAAAAACGCAAGTTAACTTTCGACAGTCGGCCCAATAGGACGGGAGATATAATATTGTTCCCCCGATTTTTTTTGGTTTAGAGTGTACAAGAACAAGCATTGCTGCTGGAAATCGAAACATGAATCTTCGTAGGGTTAGCAATATGTGCGATAACTTGGTTGAAAATACTGTGAAATCTTACTATATACTTTGGTACAGTCAAAAATGAATTTTCTTATATTTCATTCAATTTCCCCTGACGTAACTAGCAGTCGATGGAAGTTTCTTATGATTAAAAACATTTTAAATTTATCTTTCCTACCTCTTGCAGTGACAAAATCTTTAAATCAATTACATATTTTATTTCTTTTCCTCAAAGCCAAAAATTAGCTTATGAAAGGCCATTTGTGCAAGCAGAAATCATAAAGGAGTTTATTATATGCACAGAAACGAATAACTGTATATTTTGCACACGTAAGAGACCTGGGGCCTTATGCTTTAGCATTCGATTTTATTACAGTTCTTAAAAGAGGTGTTATGAGAATATTATGTGTATCTGAGGACTGTACCAGTTTTAAGTTAAGAACAGAGTAAACTAATCAGTGCATGTTAATTAAAATCTTTTAAAGTCGTTGGAAGAAATCATTGTATTTGAAGCCGATTTAAATATTTAACACGTTTCGAGAACGTTCAATGAATTTTCATTATTAAAAGCAAACAAGGATGCTGAAAATAAAAGCATTTCATGTTTGCCATTGAAGAATAAAGTCAGTTTTTCTTTCATAATTTAAAGAACAAACAGGGAAACGTAATTAAAATACTTCTAAAAGTATCCTGCGAACGAATTTAAGTAATATCATCAAAATTTATGCTTTTATAATTCTGAAAATTTGTTCATTTTTAAGCAGGTTTCTTTTTGTGACTTATCTCACTTCTCTCACAGTAACATCAAAACACGCCCACGAAATTCATCGGGGCAAACATCGCAAGATTGCCCCTGTCGTGGACAACAGCCTTAATTACCTTACAGGTGACAGTACGACCGTGCTCATTTCCACCCCCAATTTTAATGGAGAGCACCCCGGGCGGACGGGTTCGAGGTTCTCCTTCTCTTCTCTTCTCCTGCCACTAACCGCTCGAGAGGGCTTTCGGCTCACAGCACAAACGCTCTACATTTAGAAACTTTTATACCTTCTCCGAAATTCGAACCCGTACCCTTCGGTATCGCAGTAGACTCCCCTAACCACTATACCGTGTTAAATATTTAAATCGGCCGTTAAGGCCGTTGACTAATTCTAAATGTAAGAATTCTTTCTTCTGAAGTACCAAATTCCTTCCAGAAGCTATTGTAAAGGGACTTCTTCTTCCTTAACTACTTTCGCAGAAAAATAGGATCTTTTTCTTTATAGAATAACAGAATCTCAAAATTCTGTAGAAAGATATATAAGCCTGATTAATATTTCCAGAAAGAAAGTTCGGTTATGCGAATATATCAAATCACTCACAGTCTGTCTCCCTAAGGGGAGGGTTGCCTTCATGGAGAACCTTCGAGTTGAACAGCGCGATGGCCACTCAGAAAATTGCTATGGTATGTTAATTATCATCAAATTGTGGAAATTATTTTAATTTTCTAATATTTATTTTCAGTTTTGAAACCCTTTCCTTTAAATTCTTGTTTCCACCTACAACTCCCTACTAGAATGAGATTTCAGTATAGCGTTTTAAGTAAACGAGTTGGAACTAGTATTAATGAGAAGTGCAGTTATTTCCATAGAAGAGCTGAGAAGTTCTCAGTACAGCGTGTTCTGGCTTCGTGCCAAATAAACGACTAGCTGGAATTGACTACTGCAAATTATTTTATTCTTGATTTTATTTTACGCTTAAATAAAACGAATGTTCTCAGCTAAATGTACATTTTAAACTTCTTCTTCTAAATTTAATATTTCCATACAATTGTGACCTTGAAAATTACTGATATTATGATTTAAACTAACTATTTTATATGCATAGGCTAAGGTATTTCAAATTACACATTTCTTCTGTTTTATGTAATAATGTAATAGTCTGCAAATGTTCATTACCAGGTTGCAACAAATATAGCCCACCGCATCAGATTTAGTTTTACTAGCCGTTTGCCAGCCGTCCTTAGTAAAGAGGAAAAGAAAAATATGATACAAAGAAGGCGAACATTTGCCATAGCTATTTACTAAATGAGAGTAAATTACCTTCACGCGCATTATCCGAATGGTACTTCATAAACATTCCTTGCTTATTCCAGCAACGTACAGAACAAAGAAAGAAGTTAATGTAACAGATTTCTGATAAAACCTTCCTCTTCCAGTTTTGAGTAACCTGACAGAGCTGGAAGTTTTCATTCGATGCATTAATTATATTCCGCTTTCTTCCGAAATAAGGATAATTCATGTTCGCTTCTGCGATCATTTCTCCCCCCCCCAGGAGATTGCCTGTAATTGTTCCACAATCATTTCCGACCATAATTTGCAGTCTTGATTAGTTTACGTTGCAGAACTTGATTTTAGTTTAGTTATCCCATTATCTATATTACGACACAGAGAAGGCCTTGAAGTAAATGAATTTCCCAAATAACACTCAATTGCATTTAACTGACATTATTCAATTTTTCCAGATTACAGTCCAATCCTCATCCAACAAAACTAACAAATTAGAAATGCATCTTGGAGTACTAGACTCGGCTTTAATTAATGTTTTATTGCATCCTGTCACCGGCAAATTTCTATCATGATAAATTCTTCTCGGGATTTGCAAAATAGCTGCGGTTGAGCAAAGGCTCGTTATTCATCAAATTTATAAGGCCACACTCGGTACTATGTTCTGCTCTTGCTGCATTTAATTGGAGGAGAATGCTTGCAGACGTGAAGCTCGGGGGAGTTCGATGTGGATGAACAACGTCATTACTAATTTATGTACACATCCGAGGAGGAAATATAGGCCCCACGGGGTACATATCGGCAAGTGATAACCTATAGTAAGTTACACAACCTGACAGAGAAATTAAAGTTTTAAAATTGTTTTGAGATATTTCGATAAGTGAAACCGTGATAGGTACGTAGGGAAATGCTTGGCGTCGGAATCTGAAACCAATTTTTAAACGCAG